>JAJOOS010000223.1:0-120544 GCA_029582725.1 Solanum chiquidenum
GATGTGAGATCATAACTTGACTAAAAAGCCTTTCTAGCAACTAAACAAAATAATAACTAAAAGTGATAATAAAGCTGAAGATCTAAGGAGGCTCATGAAAATTATAATAATTCATATAAGATATAATTTTTGAATAATAATTAATAGAAATATTTTAATTTAAATGCTTAAACTATCAGAGAGGATACTATTTTATTTAAACAATTAGTAAATTTAACCGCGCAAGGAGAATTAAAATATTTCTATTAATTATTATTCAAAAATTATATCTTATATGAATTATTATAATTTATTTTCTAAAATTGAGTCAATTTTATTGTCACGTTGAAGAAGAGTTGCAAAAATGGGGGCAATGCGTGACCCTTTCCTATAAGATGTGAGATCATAACTTGACTAAAAAGCCTTTCTAGCAACTAAACAAAATAATAACTAAAAGTGATAATAAAGCTGAAGATCTAAGGAGGCTCATGAAAATTATAATAATTCATATAAGATATAATTTTTGAATAATAATTAATAGAAATATTTTAATTTAAATGCTTAAACTATCAGAGAGGATACTATTTTATTTAAACAATTAGTAAATTTAACCGCGCAAGGAGAATTAAAATATTTCTATTAATTATTATTCAAAAATTATATCTTATATGAATTATTATAATTTATTTTCTAAAATTGAGTCAATTTTATTGTCACGTTGAAGAAGAGTTGCAAAAATGGGGGCAATGCGTGACCCTTTCCTATAAGATGTGAGATCATAACTTGACTAAAAAGCCTTTCTAGCAACTAAACAAAATAATAACTAAAAGTGATAATAAAGCTGAAGATCTAAGGAGGCTCATGAGTAAGTACACTTTGTCTCTTCTTCTTGACTCTAAATGATGGTAGCTACCATCTATCAATATTTAACAAGCCTCGAAGTTCAGCAAAAGTATTGTACATACAATTGTTTTCCTGGTTGTGACTTTGCAACTTTGTTAGCTTCTCTAAAGCAATGTCAGATAATGATATCATAGTAAGTAATTAATCTTCTGATTCCTTTAATAGTATCTTCAATTCTCCAAGGCACTGTCTCGATGCCATTTTTACCGAATTATATACTACCAAAGAATCAATTTCACGAATGAGCATGTTCAAGCCATTGTCAATGCACCACTTAAGGCAAAATAATAATGAAACTAACAATGCAATATTACTTGTACCTCTACCCATTAAGATGGAATAAGCCATGACTAGATGACCTGTACTAGTCCTGATCGCTCCTCCTTCTCCACAATTTCAACTGCTATAAGATCCATCATTATCAAGCTTAACAAAGAGTAGAGGAGGTTTGATCCAAGTAACCATAACAGAGGAAGTTCCTAGGATTACTATTTCATATTGTCTGCATACATCCTCCCATCTTTTCCTAATAGTGATCTTCTTGAATTGTAGACCAATTATTTGCGTGATGCTGAAAGTGATGTGAGCTATTGATCTTTAAAAGGATGGAGTTTATGTATCATATTTGAAACTGCATCTAGATTTCCACATTTCCCAAATGATAATATGGAGAAGGATTCTATGAATAAAAGTTGCTAAGGAATTTTTACTTGGCTTATTCCAACAGTTGATCAAAAAAGCTCTCAGGTTGGAGTTTCTGTATGTTATGCCAGACCTTCCAGCAAAGTATTTTCATAGTTCTTGAGCAAATTGTCCTGTGTAGAACATGTGAGTAGTAGATTCAAAATCAGATGTCATATCTGGTCTTGTACAACAACAAGTTAGTCGAATATCAATGACATATCTAATAATTTTCCCATCTTTAGCAAATCTATCGCGAATTAAACTCCATGTCATGAAAGGCATTTTGAAAGGAATCAACTTATGCCGGACTTTTTGGTCAAAATGAGTTACAACTCTTATCTTTCTGAATAAGCCCCAAGCACCGCATACCGAGAATTTTCAATTGTTAGTGAACTTCCAAATAACTCTGTCATCCGTTTCCTTGTTAAAATTAAAGGAAATAAACATGAGACTACCTTTCAGTTCCATTTGTGGTTGAATTTGGAAAACAATCCATCCCATTGTCCATTCCTAAAGACATCTATGAGCATGATGTCATTCATGAAATAGTTCTCGTCTAAGTAATTGTATAGAGGTCCATTAGGTGACCATTTATCAAACTAAAAATTAACCTCGCATTTTCTAACTTTCCACAAAATATTCTGCTCAATTTTATCTTTTATAGAACTTCGGACCTTCCAATTGTGGGATTGACCTTTACTCCATACCTAAAGAATAGGGTTGAATCCTTTACAATATTTGTAGCTCATGAATTTGGACCATAGGAGGTTGTTGGCTGAGGTTCCACCACTGTTTGGCCATGAAGGCCTTGCTTGTGTCATGAATTCTTCTGAAACCAGAGCCACCTTATTCATATGAAAAACAAAGGTTTTCCCAGGAAAGCCAATGTTATCTCATTTTTGTGTCAAGCCTAGACCAAAAGAATCTAGTTATGAAAATTTCAATAACCTCCAAAGTGCCTTCAGGGGGATGTACATCTGCTAAAGAATTAAATTGAATGCCATGAGTACATGTTTAATCAGGACAACCCTCCCCCCCTCCCGAGGAAAAGAACTTAAGATGCCATCCTTTAATTCTATTGATCACTTTGCTCCCGATCTGGACAAATATTTCCAGCCTTTTCCTACCTTTGTAGATTGGACAACCAAGATATTTAAGACGAAACTTGTCAAATCTCATGCCCAAAATTCCACTAACTCTAGTTATAGTACTTTGAGCAGTTTTTGGATCCATAGTATAACAACTCTTGGCCTTGTTTATGAGTTGTCCAGACATTCTCTCATAAGTATCAAGTGTTTCTGACTATATTCAGAGAATGTTTTAAACTACTACAGAAGATAATGGTATCATCCACAAAGGATATATGAGTAATTTAAGAGCCTTGAAGATTCATATAATATACTCTGAATTTGGTATTACTGTTAAAATTACTGAGGATCTGTGATAGTTGTTCGGCAGACAATATAAATAGCGAAGGGGAAAGAGGATCTCCTTTTCTGAGACCCCTTTCTGATTTGAAGAATCCATGTCTACTATGATTCACAATTAAGGAATACCAGCTGTTGAAGATAAATCTATTGATGAGATTGATCCAATTTTCACAAAAACCTAGCCATTTAAGCGTGAAGAACATAAAAGGCCAAGCCACCCAGTCACAAGCCTTGGACATATCCAGCTTGATAGCCACATTTCTCCTTTTCCTTGGTTTACCAACACCATCAACAATTTCTTGAGTCATAAGGATATTCTCCGCGATGGATCTTCCTTTCACAAAACCATTCTGATTATTGGTGATTATTTTTAGCAAGATAGAGCTGAGTCTGACATTGATAAGTTTTTCAATTATCTTACAAGATACATTGCGGAGACTAATAGGTCTAATATATGAAAATTGTTTCGGAGAATCAACTATAGGAAGCCTGATATCTTCAGCAATCACACTCCAAGCACTTTGATAAAAATTTCCACTCAAATGGTCAGGACCCGAGGAACTGTTAAGATAAATAGAAAACAATACAATCTTTCACTTCTTCTAAAGTGGGTAGTGATGTGAGGAGCAAGTTATGAGCATCAGTTATTACTCTTTGCACCACATTAAGAATTTGAGAATCCTCAAGAATTGCTTGAGGAGTGAAAAGATTTTGGAAAAATTGTACAGCTGCATTAGTGACATTGTCGGTCCCTTCAATCCAATTTCCTTCCAAATCTTTAATTTTATGAATGGAAAGTGTCCTCCTTCTATCTTTGATGATACCATGGAAGAATGCAGTATTAGCATCTGCACCTTCTAACCATTTCACCTTAGCTTTCTGTCTCATAATAGAGTCTAGAGACTTCAAAAATCTAATGAAGTCATCTTTAGCTTGAGAAAAAATTTCTCTGTTAGCATGAGTATTGTAAACAATAGAAGACATTTCAAGATTCTGAATAAATCTCTCCAATCTCTAGGGCTCTTCATAAATATCTCCAAAAGCAGTTCTGGACAAATCGTTGAGTGCTTTGCACACTTGCTTGATTTTTTTATGCAATATAAACATAGGGTTCCCTTGGACTTCATGAGTCCAGGATTGATGAATAACTCCTAATTAGTCCTCATGACAACCCCAATATTTAAAAAATTAAAATATTTTGATTAGAGCCACAGTTAATGAGAAGAGGGGCATGATCAAAGCCTGTTTTGTCTAGATGGGTAGAAATAGTGCCTCCAAAGATATCAAACCATTCTGCATTATAGGATAATTTGTCCAACCATTTCCAAATGGTATTTGTAGGGGCATGATCAGAGCATGTTCTGATGACTTTTTATAATTGATGTTATAAATTGACAATGAAACCTTTTTATTTTCATTGTTTCTAATATCTCCTTACGACATTAATATTCAGACATAAAATACAAACAAATATAACTATTAATATCTGAATAATTATTTAATATCTTCATTAAGTATAAATAATTGAGGTCAGAGTATAAACAGAAACAGTGAAAGACTTCGTGATTACAATATTCATTTTGGGTGTAAAGATAACAGATTTTTGAAAGAATGCTACAAGTTAAAATTGAAAGAAAAACTTTTCTTCTCTAAATTATCATTGAAGACAAACTAATATTTATACAAAGGTTCCTTGAGGAGCTAGGTCTCCTATCATTACTAGAATACTTGAGGAGCTAGGTCTCCTATCATTACTAAAGTACACCAAACAGAAGGATACAAGAGATAGATATAAAATACTTCTAGTTTTGCTACGCTAGGTAGAGTCAATGTACATTTATCCTTTACATTCCCCCTCAAGTTGAGTAAACTTGCTTCTCAACATCTGATAGTGTGCTTTGGGCCGAGCTTTTGTAAAAATATCCGCTATCTGATCATGAAAGTTGATATACATAACTACAAGAGCCTTGTATTGGACCTTCTCACGAACAAAATGAAAATCTATTTCCATGTGCTTTGTGCGTGAGTGGAAGATCAGATTTGTAGTCAAATAGGTGGCACTAAGGTTGTCACACAAAAGAATAGATACGGGATAAGCAAGGCAGCCAATCTCTTTAAGTACCATATCCAGCCAGGAGCTCAGAGGTAGCACAAGCAAGTGCTCAATATTCCCATTCAGTACTGGCAGTGGCGGATCCAGGATTTTGCGACAGTGGGTGCTTAACTTTTTTATTTTGACATAAAGTTATTATCAATTACATACCATGTAACTGTATACGTGTAGAACTATTTGATTGCAATAGGGATTTTCTATAAGTAAAAACAGGGTAATGAAAGCATTACAATTAATATCACCGTTATGAAAGAAAACTAGTTACAAATAACAAATGTACCCATCGACTTATGTATTTTGGAATGGATATGATTAACAATGTCATTGCTAATACCTGTGAATATTTATGATTTGTATGGAACATTAAATAACATTATAAATTTGACGTCAATATTATTATAAAATTCATTTGTGATATAATTCATGGACGAAAAAGCTCACTCATAGGTATATTTTACTTCTTTTATTTAAAAATAATAATAATTTAGAACTGTTCAAGTTTCCTTTTCATTTGTCTAAAATTAAATTAGATAAAGGAAAATAGTAAAAGAAAAAAAAAAGGTCAAGAGAAACTAACGATTTTATCTAAAATTAAATTAGATAAAGGAAAATAGTTAAAAAAAAAAAAAAAAACAGGTCAAGAGAAACTAACGAGGAGAAACTAGAATTGGGCAAACTAATCACCAATGAGAACTGAGAAGAACAAAAATAAGAAAAAGGGCACCTTAGATGGGAATCGATCCCTCATCTGCCGAAAACAAAAGCCTTTAGCATCCAGCTATCAGCCAACGCGCCGTAGCAAACTTATTGTTATGGGTGCTCAATAATATTATATATCCATTTTCTTAATATTCTTGTATACCTATGTAAACTTTACGTCGAGGTCAATGGGTGCTCGAGCACCCACAACGCTATATGTAGGTCCGCCCCTGAGTACTGGAGTGAAACACATCCTTCTGCTTTCTAGAGGCTCAAGAAACTAAATGAGAACCAAGGTAGATAGAAAAACCAGTAGTGGCTTGCGATCATCAAGAGAACCATCCCAATCAACATCGCTATAACCAGGGGCGAACCCACGTGGGTTCCAGGGTGTTCACCCGAACCCCCTCGGCAAAAAAATACACTGTATATATAAGGTAATTTTATGTATTTATGTGGATATATATATTTTGAACCCCCTCACTGACAAGGAGAAAGAGATAGCCCAGCGGCAGGTTCCCTGAAAATTAATCCTCATGTCGAGGATTTGAAACCCTGCATTAGCGTTTTATTTTTTTCTTTTTCTATTTTTTTTTATTAAGGTTTCAGTTCTGTTTTTCACGTTTTTTTTAGTTTTTTATTTTATAAAACATGCTAAAAAGTGTGGTTTTAAACCCAAAAAATTTCAAGGGTCCACCACTAAAACTAAATACTACTACTTTCTTGAAATTTTGTTTTATTGGCTTATATATACAGGTTTATACTTTTATTTTTCGAACCCCCTGAACGAAAATCCTGGGTCCATCACTGGCTATAACTATGTAAGGACAGAGAGGATTGCCAGGTAAAGAAAAGACCATAGGAAAGAGTGGCCTTGATATATCGAAGTATTCGTTTCACTTCCATCCAGTGAGAATCCAGTGGTGAATGCATGAAATCTGATACTTTGTTCACGGAGTAGGTGAATCAGGCCTTGTAAATGTTAAATACTGTAGTAGAGCACCAACAATTATTCGAAGTAGGGTCTGATCATGAAATGGTTGACCATCAGAGGAGGATAGCCTGCTTGAAGATGAAGCAAGAGTAGACACTGAGCTACAAGACACCATTTGGGGACGTTTAAGTAAGTCAGAGATGTATTTTTTTCTGGCACAAGTGCAAGCCACGGGGCGTCGAGGTTGCTTCAATGCCCAAAAAATAAGAAAGTTTGCCCAGATCTTTGATGGCAAATCATGATTGCAACTTAGCAACAAGAGAGCTAATGCAACAACATTTATTTCCCATCACCAAGATATCATCAACATAAATTAAGCAAAATAATTTAACACCACCATAGTGCATATAGAACAATGAAATATCTTTTTAGAGCACTTGAAACCAAAAGAGATTAGAGCATCAGTGAGGTATTTCTTCCAAATGTGAGGGGCATGTTAAAGGCCATAAAACGACCATTTGAGTAAGCACACATGATCTGGTTGTGAAGAATTAACAAATCCCAGAAGTTGGGACATAGATACAACTTCGTCAAGATGTTCGTGAAGAAAGGCATTTGAAATGTCCATCTGAGTAAGATGCCAATGACACAAAACAGCCAGTGGCAAAAATAGTTTAATAGTTGCAGGTTTAACTACCGGGCTTAATGTGTCAACAATGCCTGGTATTTGATGATATCACTTGGCTACAAGTCTCGTCTTATACCATTCTACGGATCCATCTGGCTTCATCTTCGTTTTAAAGACCTATTTGCATACAATCACACTATGGGACGGGGATGGTGGAATTAGCTGCAAAGTTCCATTTTGTATGAGGGCATTGTATTCATCATGCATAGCTTTACGCCAATTCATATCTTTTGCGGCTTGTGAATAGCAAGTCAGATTTAGTGAAACCCATGTCACAGTTGAAAGCGACAAGGGTTGTTTTGGTTATAGAGAGCATGTTTGTGCACGAGTAACCATTTTGTGGGGCATCAAATGTGTGGGATGCAGTGAAGAGTTAGAGGGTGAGTGATTAGGAATGGAAGCCGAGTGTGCGAGATCGGCATGCAAAGAAAGACCATTTGTAGTAGGTTGACCACCTGTGGTAAGAGACTCTTGCATCGAGTTAGCAGGGTCCATTGTATTAGAAATATTGGCAGAATCTAGTAGGTTTGAGGACAATGGAGAAGGGTGCATAGGAGAATCTTGACACCTATTTGTGGGTACATTAGAATAGGTAGATGCTACAACAATAGTTGGCATTGGCAACTGAATAGTAAGAGGTGCGCTATCAAAACTAACCAAATAATTGGGCACTACGACATCTCGTACAACAAATGGAAAAGTATTTTTAGAAGAAAAAAACATGACAAGAGACATAAAATTTAGACGTGAGGGGATCAAAACACTTATAACCATTATGAATCTTACTGTAACAAAGAAAAACACAAGATTTAGAGCTAGGAGATAACTTATCTTTTGCATAAGGACGGAGCAATAGAAAGCAAAGGCATCCAAAAATATGCAAACGAGAATAATCTGGATTTGTTTTGAATAAAATACTAAAAGGAGAGTAACTATTAAAAAGTGGAGTGGGCAACCTGTTGATTGTAAAAATAGCGGTGCCAAAAGCATTGGTCCAATTTTTTTGAGGAACATTAGCATAATTTAACAAGGCACGACCAGTTTCAACTATATGTCTATGTTTCCTCTCTGTACAACCATTTTGTTCTGGAGTATAAGGGCATGATGAATGTTGAACAATGCCATTATCTCTCAAATAACTAGTAAATTCCTGAAATTTACCCCACCCCCAGTCTTCTTGAAACCACTCTATTGGGCGACCAAAGAATTTTTCCACAATTGTACGAAATTGAATAAAGATCGATAGAACTTCATACTTAAACTTAAGAAAGTAAATCCAAGTATATTTGCTAAAGTGATCAAAGAAGATAACATAATAGTGATAACCATCATTAGAAACAACTGGGGCAGGACCCCAAACATCTGAACAAATTAAATCTAGAGGCCCTATGGCCCAAAAACTAGACCCAATTAAGGGGACTTTGTGACTCTTACTAGGAGCACACGTAGAGCATATTTTAGGAGATAAACTAGGGGACGACACGAAGACACTTGACGGCAAAGCTATACGGATGGTAGGATAGGATGCATGGGCTAGTCGTGTAAGCCAAACACCAAGGGATCCAGCATATGAAGCAGGAGATGATGGTGATTTCAACACTGGAAGAGAGTATAGGTCATCAGTTTTGGAACCTTAGTGAAGAATTTCCCTCGTTGCCAAATTTTTTACCAAACACAAGTCAGGAAAAAATTAAACAGAAATTTGATTAGATGTAGTAAAGGAAATAATAGATAGTAAATTTTGAGTGGCAGTAGGAACATTGTAACACACCGAAAAATAGTAGGCTAAACTAGATCTAAACGAAAGGGTTAAAAATCATAAAATAACTCCCCGTAGATTAGTAGACGATCTAGAGTTGACATGACGGTTACAAGGGTCAAGGATAAGGGGCAAGTGCCAAGTCAAAGGGGACAAGCCAAAGCCAAAGGCAAAGGCTGCCCCAAACTTGGGCACACTGCCTCAACTTCAACGGCCACCACCACGGCTCGTGGGAGGCCTCGTGCAGTTGCATTGGCCAAGGAGGAGAAGCCCCGAAGTGACCTAGCCACTGCCTCAAGGTCCACGAGAGGGACCACAGTCAGTGGTCTTGACCATGGCTCGTGGAACCCGTCGTGAAGATGCCTTGGGCATTTGGGCTAGGCCCCCCAAGTAGCATAGCTACTTCCTCAAGGACCACGAGAGGGACCATAACTCATGGTCTTGACCACAGGTCGTGGAGCCCCTCGTGGGAATGCCTTGGGCATGTAAGCTAAAGGCACCATATGCCTAGCTACTGCCCCAACTTGACGAGTGAGACCACGGATCGTGGTCCTCACCACGGCTCGTGAAGGTGGCTCGTGACACCTGGGCATTGTCACTTAATGAAGGTCAATTAAGTCTTTTACCTTTTAGTCCAATTAAAGTGGGGTCATTTTGGGCATTTTTAGGGGTACTATATAAGTTATTTTTAATTTAAAATTCCCTAAACTAAGTCATTTTTCTAAAATACCCAAATCAAACTAAAAGTTCATCTCCCTCACAATATTTCTCTCTCAAAAACTCAAAGAAGAAGAAGAGTAGAATTGGAGCTAGGGTTTTGTGATTTCAAGTCTTCTTCCTCAAATTCTTTAAGGATTCTTAATCTAGGTATGGTGTCTTTTCATCTATGGGTAGCTTTCACCCATAGAGTCCCTTCAAAACTTGATTTCAAAGATTCCAATTTCCTCAAAAGTTAGGGTTTCAATCTAAGTCACGGGTTCTCTTTCAAAACGTTTTCAATGGTTTAATTATGAAGGATTATGATTGAATTGATGATTTAATGTTGATTTATGATGAAATTCCCTCAATAAGTCATGAATCCTCCATATTGCTAAATTTTGAATTCATGATGTGGGTTGATTGATTGTAGAAGTATGTCAATTGATTATCTCTGTATTGATTGAGTTTATTGAATAAGGATATTCTCCATTTATAATTTAGTAATTCTAGATGTTTGGGTTGAATGTGATTCATGGTCCTTGAAGGGAAAATTATGAGGATTTCTATATGTTTATGAGAATTGTGTATGAGCTTATGATTCACTTAAAAGTTGAAGATTCATTGACTATGGTGTAATTGTGGTACTGCTGAAAGATCATTCTCCCCATACCCTTACACATGACTATGCATGTAATGTCTATGACTATGATAGTATTGTTGTGTTGATTGAAAGGCCATTCTGATGAACACACTATGAATATGAGGTGAAAGGTTTACTTACGTATTGATGATTCTAAGGTTGAAAGTCCATTCTCACCTAATTGAATCCATGAGTTATTTTATAAGTTGTGTTGAATAAGGGTAAGATACTCCTTCACACATGTAAATACAATTCAAGACTAAATATGTAAATTTTGGGAAAGTAATGCTTAGCACCGAGTGGATATGGAATGTGAGGTAGAGGCCCTCCCATCAATTCAAAAGTCCAGGTCATCTAAAGTAACCTCATGAGATGGAAGCTCCCCCATCAATACAATAGGTTTGGGGTTTCTAGAAGCAATCTCCCCATCCCATAACTATGTGCCCACATAGTTCTTTAGCTAGTGGATCCACCTAAAAGCTAATACATTTAGTTCTACCTTAGGCAAGTAGGACATCTCTTTTCGGTGTGGGATATGACACCGGATTCCATGTAGCTCACATGGTCTATGTCGGTTAAGGCTATTTCCCTACATCACAAGAATATGAATATGAAAGGAATATGAACATTACAAGAACATGAACATGAACTATACTTATGACTTCTCAAGGAGTTCTACTTAGTGTGAGTGGGGTATGGGACTTCACTTATGCCTTACATAAGTAGGCTTTGGAAAGGGGTTATAGTGTGGGTTTTCTTATGCTATGATGATGTATGAAATTATGAATGTATGATATGAATTGTTGCTAAGAGTGACTTTACTTGCTACAAGCTATGAACATGAATGTTTCCTTGTTTATGAGTATTGGCTATGGAGGAGGACAAGTTATGATATGTATGATTATTGTGGCCTAAAAGTTGTACTTAGTATTAGATAGGATTATGGGATCTTGTCTATGCATTGCACAAGTTTAACTTAAAGGTTTCTTATGATTTGGTTCGACTTTGTATTTACACTATTGTGCATGATGACTCTTAAAAATGATAAAGTGCATGGTTTCAACTAAATTATCCCTTTTTTCATGTTTTAAGGATTTTATTGCATGGCATACCTACTTAGTGCAATTTTGTACTAACCCATATTTTCTATATTTTTCTATAAGTGTGGGTCTCGGTTGTTGAGATTTGCTCTCCTTTGGTTGAAAGCTTGGATTGATTCTCTCCTTTCTTTGGTGACTCCTCATGGTTCGAGGACAATAGTTATTCATTCTAGTTTCTTCTTATGTCCTACTTTGAGACTATGTTGTAAAGGGCTGTGACCCTTATTGAATTCTCGATTGTAATAAATGGTTAATGAGACAATGTCTAGACTTATATTTTGATTTTTATGAAAAGAATTTGATTGAAAAAAGTTTTAATTCCGCCTTATTTCTATTACTTATGTTTATGATATGCTGTCACGACCCGAATCTATACCCCAGAAGCGACAAGGCGTACTTGACCAGGAAGGGGTATTATACAAGCCTCATAGCATAATCATTGCATAAGATACTTAGAAATAGTGCGGAATTTAAAACCTTTCTTTTATAAATCCAACAATCGAAAACATTAAAAGTGAGTGGAAATCTATCGTCTCACATGGCCATCTAACCAACATTCTTGAAACAAAATAGGGTCATGACCCTTTACAATCGACAAACTTAACAATAGTCTATTACATGAAAAGAAAGGAACATCTAAACACTATTCCTCGATCTATGAGGACATACTACTTAGTCTTGGGAAACTCAAATCCAAGCTTCACTAGAGAAAAGCACTCAATTGCCAGAACCTACACCTGTAGCAAACATAGAAGAAGAATGGGGTTAGCACAATTAAGTACTAAGTATGATAGCCATGCAAAACATGCTTAAAATGGACATTTTGTTTGAAAGTCATGATAAATGCCATTTTGATAAAACCTTCATTAACATAAACATAAGAGGCATAATATTCAACCATAACCAACATACAAGTCATTTAACAACATTAGAACACAATCACATATAAACCATTACCTTCACATTATGCCTTCACCTTAAGTAACCGTCAAGCTACACTTTGTGCAATGTATGGATATCGTCCCATACCACCATTCACATCAAAGTACCACCTTAAGGTCACACAAATTGAACTTACCATTCAACCTTTCCATCCTTACACAATCCTCATACACAAGAGACATAAACATTACATAAGTCACATCAACGCATAAAGACCATCACCTGGGGCAACTCTAAGTCATACTTGTGCAATGTATGAGTAGCATCCCATACTACTACTCACACTAAGTACTCCTTGAAGCAACCATAGACAAGGCACATTCATATTCATTAATTCATGACAAGGAAGTAATTCATAATACAATCCAAGTATAACATGCATCTTCACATTTAAGCATATAAGAGTCAACATTCTTCATTAACTTCATTACATTAAGAGCACCTTCATTCATTAGACATTTAGCCAACATTCTCATTAACATCATCATAAGAGCACATTCATTACACTTAACATTATAAAGGAACACACCACAACCTCTCTCAAAGCCTACTTGTGCAATGTATAGATGGCGTCCCATACCACCACCCACACTAAGTAGTGCATTCTTAAGAAGCCATAATTCATTAACATTCTTTGTGGGGGTAAGCCTTAACCGACGTAGACCATGTGATCAATTCATGGAATCCCGGTGTCACCCTCACCGGATAAGGGATTCCTACTTGCCTAAGGTAGGACCATTGTTTTTAGCTTAAGTGGATCCACTAGCTAGATCTATGTGGGCACATAGTTATGGGATAGGGAGATTGCTACTATATACCCCGCCTCAACTCACGGATGAGAATTCATCTCAAGAGATTGTTACTAGATACCCCGCCTCAACTCCCCGATGAGCATCCATCTCAATTCATATCCACTCGGTGCTTAGTATTATTCCCCACAAAGTACATTACGTTCATTACATTCTTTCATTATGAATAAGAGATTGTTACTAGATACCCCGCCTCAACTCACTGTTGAGTATCCATCTCAAACCCAACATTCATTAAAATGTGATATAGGGATTGTTACTAGATACTCCTCCTCAACTCCCGGATGAGCATCCATCCCATCCCAACATTCATTCATTGGAAAGCTCAGAGATTCAAAGATGAGAATAGCCTTTCACCTAAGAATCCCCTTATTATGAGAAAGTCCTTCCATAATAAGTCATTTTCATTCATTAGAGTACAATTGAGAATAGCCTTTCAATAGACTCATAATCATTAACAAGTCCTTCCATAATAAGTCATTTTCATTCATTAGAGTACAATTGAGAATAGCCTTTCAATAGACTCATAATCATTAACATTATCATAGAAACTTCATTCATTAGTCATTCACGAGTCTGTGTGTATGTGAGAATAACCTTTCACATATAGCCTCATAATTCATATGTGTTAATTTAGAAATAACATTCAATCATAATATACTTTCATTCTAAACATGATCATTATACATTCATTGAAATCTCACACACATACTTTACATCATGATCACACATAGATCCTTCATATATAGAGGTACAAGGAAGATATCCATAAATTCAATACCACAATATACATAGTAAGTAAACACCTCCACCTTTCAAGTGGATCAATAGATCAAGCACAATTCTACTTCAATATGTAATTTGATCATAACTTGCCCTTTCAAGGCTATGAACCAACATCAATCCATAAATCCAAGATACTAAAATAGATAAGGTAATTGACATGATCCAACATTCAATTCAATATAAACATAAGTAATTCATCATAGTACTATAATCAATCAATTCCCAATCTCAAATCACAACTTTAGAATTTGGGGGAAAACATGGGTTCTAGGAAGAATTCATCTGAATTCAACTTTAAATCCACAATTCATTCATAATTCAATGAAATAAAGCCTTTAGAAATTGTTTTTGATCAAACCCATGCATAGATTGAAAACTAGGGTTTTTGAGAAAACCTTGAAGACTTGGAATCACTTTTGAGATTGGCTCATTGAAAGAAACTAAGTCAAGGATGAAGACCACCATACCTTTTAAAGAAGAATCCCATGAAAATCCCTTGAAAAACTTGAAGATTTGACCTTGAAAGCTTGAAGTCTTCACCTCCAATGGAGGTTTCTAGAGAGAGAACTTTTGAGAAGAGAGGTGGGTTTTGATTTAGGGTTTTGAAGTAATGAAGTCTAAAATATGTTTTAATACTTTAAAAGCCCTTAAAATACCATAAATAACTAATTAAAACCGTCCCCCAACCAAACAACACTTACCATGAATTTACCAAATGACCCCACACTTGGCCGCAACTTGACAGCAAAACAGTTGGCGACTCACGCCCTAGACCTACGAGCCATTAGTCCACTAATGGACCGTGCTATTTGTACTTGGTCTGGGGCTGCAGCTTTCAATATGGGCCCTTGACCTATGGAGGCCATCCACGGGGCGTGGATGGACCTATGCGGTGTGGACCCCTTTCGTAGGTCACCATATTTTGGCAACAAAACTCATTTTGGGTCAGCTTTGGGGTTAGGCTAAGGGTCCTCCTAAAGGACCCCTAGGGTGATCCTTGGGGAGTCGTACCTTGACGTTTAACCCCTAAACCCCTAAACCAAAGCTCGGGACAACATCAAACCACCTCAAACCTCATGACAAAGTCACACACTCACTAGTTAGGCTCTAGTTTCACTTATTCATTTTATGGGTCGTTACATATTCTAAGGGTTTGTATAAGAACCCTTTCGGATCGAGCACGCTGTGTTACATCTAGGGGGTACCCCTGGGTCGTGACAAACTTGGTAATTAGAGCATAAGGTTTTAGAATGATTCTAGGATGATGTCTCATAAACCACATCTTGTTCATGAGTGTGAAGGGAACCACATTTATGAATAAGAGGCTATAAGATGTTTAGGAAATTCCACTTCTTTCATTACTCTTTAGTCGTGCCTTAGAGTTTTAACTCTATGAAGTTCTTTTCCTAACCCTTATCTTGTGTCTATAGTATATGAATACATGAAGGGCAAACACAAAAAGGATGTAAGAGGAGAATGTGAATGAGGGAGTTCCTCCCCAAGCTCCTCAAGATAACCAAGCCTCGACTAATCCTCCGGCTATGACGGATGTAGAGGTTAGGTCTGCCTTTCTAATATTGGCTCAAGCTATAACGGCCCAAGCCAACAGAGATGTTGGGAGTCATATAAACCCCAATGTGAGTACGACCGCTTCAAGGATAAGAGACTTTACTATGATGAATCCTCCCGTGTTCCATGGCTCCAAAGTAGAAGAGGATCCACAAGGGTTGATTAATGAGGTCTATAAAATTCTTGATTCCATGAGACTGTCTCCATAAGAGAAGGCGGAATTAGCCGCCTAAAAATTGAAGGATGTGTCTCAAGTATCGTATGAGCAATGGAAGGGGCGGGACCGGTATATTGGGAATTGTTCAAGTCGGTCTTTCTTGATAGGTTCTTTCCCCTAGAGTTGAGGGAATGAAAAATTCAAGAGTTCATAAATCTTCGACAAGGGTGTTTGAGTGTGAATGAGTATGCCCTCAAATTCACCCAATTGTCCTAATATGCTTCAACCTTAGTGGCGGATTCGAGGGTTAAGATAAACAAATTTGTGATGGGGGTATCCGACTTGGTAGTCAATGAATGTCGTTCGGCAATTCTAATCCCAAGTATGAATATTTCACGTCTCATGGTGCATGCCGAACAAATTGAGGAACAAAAGCTCAAGCAAGTAAATAGAGAGGTGAAGAGGCAAAGGTACGATGATGGAAATTCTTCCAAGGGTAAATTCAAGGGTGAAGGTAGACCAAGGTTCAAGAAAAGGTTCTCCTACCAAGGCTCCTCTAGTGCTCCAAGGGTCAACAAAGATAGGGTGTCTAACCCTAAGACTAAAGGGGGCAATAGTGGTGGATCTTCTATGGTGACGCCTACATGTGCTAAGTGTGGTAAGAAACATGATGGTAAATGTCTTGCCGGCATGGGTGTTTTCTATGGTTGTGGTAAGATTGGCCATTAATTGAAGAATTTCCCAACATTTGCGGCCAAGGGGAGAGAAGATAAGCAAACTCCTCCTAGCGGTTTCAATTCCGATGCTCCCAAGAAAAACAACTTCTATGCTCTTCAATCCTAAGGTGACCAAGAGAGATCCCTGGATGTAGTGACCGGTATGTTACAAGTCTTTTCTATTGATGTACATGCATTGTTAGATCCCGGTGCCACCTTGTTATTTGTGACACCTTTTGTGGCCATGAAATTTGAAATACTCCCCAAAGTGTTAATAGAGCCTTTTTCAGTTTCTACCCCGGTTGGTGACTCGATAGTGGCAAAAAGAGTCTATAGGAGTTGTCCTATTTCTTTGTCCCATAAAGTTACTATGGTGGATTTGGTGGAATTATACATGTTAGATTTTGATGTGATTTTTGGTTTGGATTGGTTGCATGCATGTTATGCCGCTATTGATTGTAGGACTCGGGTAGCAAAGTTTCAATTTCCAAATGAGTTTGTTCTAGAGTGGAAGGGGGGAAATTCTATCCCAAGAGGTCAATTTGTCTCTTGTCTCAAAGCTAGGAAAATGATCTCCAAAGGGTGTATTTACCATATTGTTAGGGTTATGGATGATGAGTCCTAAACCCCTTTTCTAGAGTCAGTTCTGGTAGTATATGAGTTTCTGAATGTTTTTCCCGATGATTTGCCCGGTATTCCTCTCGAACGGGAAATAGAATTTGACATTGATCTTTTACCAGATACGCAACCTATCTCCATTCCTCCTTATAGAATGGCTCTGGCCGAGTTGAAAGAGTTGAAGGAGCAACTAAAGGACTTGCTAGACAAGGGTTTTATTCAATCGAGTATCCCTCCATGGGGTGCTCCGGTATTGTTTGTTAGATAGAAGGATGGGTCTCTTAGAATGTATATTGATTATCGTCAACTAAACAAAGTGACCATAAAGAATAAATATCCCCTTCCAAGAATTGATGACTTGTTTGATCAACTTCAAGGGGATAACTATTTCTCCAAAATAGATCTTCATTCGGGTTACCATCAACTAAGGGTGAGAGGGGTTGACATTCCCAAGACCCGGTATGGTCACTATGAATTTGTGGTGATGTCATTTGGGTTGACAAATACCCTATCGACATTTATGGACCTAATGAATAGAGTGTTTAGACACTACCTTGACATGTTTGTGATTGTGTTTATCAATGATATTTTGATCTATTCAAGGAGTGAAAATAAACACATGGACCATTTGAGGATTGTATTGCAAGTCCTTAAGGACCACCAATTATATGCAAAGTTTAGTAAGTGTGAGCTTTGGGTAAGGTCTGTAGCCTTCCTTGGTCATATTGTGTCGAGCAAGGGTATTGAGGTAGATCCTAAGAAGATGGACGTAGTCAAGGGTTTCCCTAGACCTCTAACTCCTATCGATATTAGAAGCTTTTTGGGTTGGTCGATTTCTATAGGAGGTTTGTTGAGGGTTTTTCCTCCATTGCTTCTCCGTTGACGGCTTTGACTCAAAAGAAGGCTAAGTTTGTGTGGTCGGAAGCTTGTGAGAAAAGCTTCCAAGAGTTGAAAGATAGACGTACCTCCGCTCCGGTGTTGACCTTATTAGAGGGTACCGATGGTTTTATTGTATATTGTGACGCCTTTAGAGTGGGTTTTGGATGTGTACTTATGCAACATGGTAAAGTGATTGCCTATTCTTCAAGGCAACTCAAGGTCCATGAAAAGAATTATCAAACCCATGATCTTGAATTAGCGTCAATAGTGTTTGCCTTGAAAATATGAAGGTATTATATATACGGGGTGCATGTTGATGTGTTCACCGATCATAAGAGTCTCCAATATGTGGTTAGCCAAAAAGACTTGAATATCCGACAAAGAAGATGGTTAGAACTTTGAAGGATTATGACATGAATGTCCTTTACCACCCCGACAAAAACAATGTAGTTACGGATGCCCTAAGTTGATTGTCCATGGGTAGTGTGACCAATCTAAAGGATGAGAAGAAGGAGTTAGTTCGTGATGTAAATAGGTTGGCCCGATTAGGTGTTCAACTAGTGGATTCCACCAAGGGTGGTGTCATGGTCCATAATGGTTTCGAATTATCCTTTGTAATGGACGTGAAGTCCAAGTAAGACCTTGATCCCATGTTAGTTGAGTTAAAATAATCGATACTCAACATATCCGTTGAGGCTTTCTCCCAAGGGGGGAGATGGGGTGCTTAGGTACCAGGGTTAGTTATGTGTTCCGGATGTTGATGGCTTGAGAGGGAAAATTCTAGAACAAGCTCATGGTTTGATGTATTCTATTCATCCGGGAGCCACAAAGATGTACCGTGATCTACGGGTAGTCTATTGGTGGAATGGTATGAAGAAGGATATAACGGGTTTTGTAGCCAAATGTACAAATTGTCAACAAGTTAAGGCCGAGCATCGAAGACCGGGAGGCTTGTCTCAAGATATAGATATTCCCAATTGGAAGTGGGAAGATTTGAATATGGATTTTATTGTGGGTTTTCCTCGTACTCAAAGGCAACAGGATTCTATTTGGGACATTGTGGATAGAATGACAAAATCCGCCCAATTTATTCTCATCAAGATTTCATTTTCAGCGGAAGACTATGCCAAGTTGTACATCAAGGAGATAGTGAAGTTGCATGGGGTTCCCTTATCTATTATTTTGGATCGGGTTACTCAATTTACTTCACACTTTTGGAAGGCATTCCAAAAATGGCTTGGTACTAAGGTCAAGCTTAACACAACTTTTCACCCAAAAATGGATGGTCAACTGGAGCGCACCATCCAAACCTTAGAGGATATGTTGAGGGAATGTGTGATAGACTTCAAAGGTAATTGGGATGACCATCTACCATTAGTAGAGTTTGCCTACAACAATAGTTAATACTCTAGTATTGCCATGGCTCCTTTTGAAGCATTGTATGGTAGGAGGTGTATATCTCCGGTTGGTTGGTTTGAAGTAGGTGAAATTGTTCTAATTGATCCCGAACTAGTTTATGAGGCCATTGAAAAAGTACGACTCATTAGAGAGAGGTTGAGGACGGCCCAAAGTCGGCAAAAGTCTTATGCCGATGTTAGAAGGAGGGATCTAGAATTTCAAGTCAATGATTGGGTCTATTTTAAAATCTCACCTTTTAAAGTGTGATGAGGTTTGGTAAGAAAGGGAAACTTAGTCCCCTGTATGTAGGCCCATATCAAATCTTGAAACGTGTTGGGAAAGTTGCCTATGAGTTATACTTGCCAAATGAGCTGGCTCCGGTATTTCATGTTTCTATGCTTAAGAAGTGTATTGGTGATCCGGTATCCATCATTCCTTTAGAAGGTTTGGGAGTTGATAAGAGTCTTTCTTATGAAGGGATTCCGGTAGAGATTTTAGACCGACAAGTTAAAAGGTTAAGAAACAAGGAAATAGCTTCCGTGAAGGTTTTATGGAGGAATCATTTAGTTGAGGGTGCTCCATGGGAGGATGAGGCCAATATGAAGTCTCGATATCTTCATCTTTTTCCTTCTACTCCTAGCCAAGCTTGAGGTAAGTAGTTTCTCTTGAGTTTGGTGTTTTGGGAGTCATGTGTGTTATATGTGTTCTTTATGATTTCCTTATGATATGCATGTTCTTGTGAGAATTCATGCTTTAGTATAAAATGATTTTTCATGGTTCATATGTTCCTCATGATGTTGTGCATTTTAGTATGATGATAACGTATTTGATGTAGTAATTCTAGATGTTTGGGTTGAATGTGATTCATGGTCCTTGAAGGGCAAAATATGAGGTTTTGCACATGTTTATGAGAATTGTGTATGAGCTTATGATTCACTTAAAAGGTAAAAATTCATTAACTATGGTGCAATTGTGGTACTGTTGAAAGATCATTCTCCCCATACCCTTACATATGACTATGCATGTAATGTCTATGACTTCATGAGATGATTTGATAAACATGCTTAGATATGCTTTTGATGAAATGACATATTGGCTCCATAATGTTGTGTTGAGCTTGTTTCTAGTTGGAGAAGGTAGTTCCTCCTATAATTATGAAAAGTGATGAGTTTTGTGGATAATGGGTTGTGGATGTAGCTCCTACTTCCTTGTGTTGCATTGATTATGTCTTGAGATGGATTTGATGTTTGCTCCTCTGAGTTGTGCATTATTTTTATGTTGCATGCATGATGGGCTGCTAGTCATTAGTGTTTAATTCCGTAAGGTGTCTAAATCGTCATTAGAGGACGAATGTTCCCAAGGGAGGGATAATGTAACACTCCAAAAATAATAGGCTAAACCAGAGATAAACGAAAGGGTTAAAAATCATAAAATAACTCCCCGTAGATTAGTAGACCATCTAGAGTTGAAATGAGGGTTACAAGGGTTAAGGCTAAGGGTCAAGTAACAAGGCAAAGGGGCCAAGGCTGCCCCAAACTTGGGCACACTGCCTCAACTTCCACGGCCACCACCACGGCTAGTGGTCTTGACCACGGCTCATGGGAGGCCTCGTGAAGTTTCCTTGACCAAGGAGGAGAAGCCCCCAAGTGGCCTAGCCATTGCCTCAAGGTCCACGAAAGGGACCACGACCAATGGTCCTGACCACGGCTGGTGGAGCCCCTCATGAAGATGCCTTGGGAATTTGGGCTAGGGGCACCAAGTAGCATAGCTACTACCTCAAGGACCATGAGAGGGACCACGGCTCGTGGTCTTGGCCACCCTCGTGGTAATGCCTTGGGCATGTAAGCTAAAGACACCATGTGCCTAGCTACTGCCCCAACTTCACGAGTGGGACCATGAATCGTGGTCCTCACCACGGCTCGTGACACCTGAGCATAGTCAATTAAGTCTTTTCCTTTTTAGTCCAATTAAAGTGGGGACATTTTGGGCATTTTTAGGGGTACTATATAAGTTGTTATTAAGTCAAAATTCCCTAAACTAGGTCATTTTTATCAAATACTCAAATCAAACTAAAAGTTCATTTCCCTCACAATATTTCTCTCTCTAAAACTCAAATAAGTAGAAGAGTAGAATTGGAGCTACGGTTTGGTGATTTCAAGGCTTCTTCCTCAAATTCTTTGAAGATTCTTAATCAAGGTAGGGTGAGTTTTCATCTATGGGTAGCTTTCACCCATAGAGTCCCTTCAAAACTTGATTTCAAAGCTTCCAATTTCCTGAAATGTTAGGGTTTCAACCTAAGTCATTTTAATTTGAAGGATTATGATTGAATTGATTATTTAATGATGATATATGATGAAATTCTCCCAAGAACCCATGAATCCCCCATATTGCTAAATTGATGTGGGTTGATTGATTATAGAAGCATGTTAATTGATTATGTCTATATTGATTGAGTTTATTTAATCATGATTCTCTCCATATCTAATGTAGTAATTCTAGATGTTTGGGTTAAATGTGATTCATGGTCCTTGAAGGGAAAATTATGAGGTTTTGTACATGTTTATGAGAATTGTGTATGATCTTATGATTCACTTAAAAGGTGAAAATTCATTGACTATGGTGTAATTGTGGTACTATTGAAAGATCATTCTCCCCATACCCTTAAATATGACTATGCATGTAATGTCTATGACTATGATAGTATTATTGTGTTGATTGAAAGGCCATTCTCATGAACACATTATGAATATGAGGTGAAAGGTTTACTCACGTATTGATGATTCTAAGGTTGAAAGTCCATTCTCACCTAATTGAATCCATGAGCTATTTTATGAGTTGTGTTGAATGAAGGGTAAGATACTCCTTCACACATGTAAATACAATTCAAGACTAAATATGTAAATTTTGGGAAAGTAATGCTTAACACCGAGTGGATATGTAATGTGAATCAGAGGCCCTCCCGTCAATTCAAAAGGCCGGGTCATCTAAAGTAATCTGATGAGATGGAATCTCCCCCGTCAATACAATAGGTTTGGGGTTTCTAAAAGAAATCTTCCTATCCCATAACTATGTGCTCACATAGGTCTTTAGCTAGTAGATCCACCCAAAAGCTAATACATTTAGTTCTACCTTAGGCAAGTAGGACATATCTTTTCGGTGTGGGACATGACACCGAATTCCATGTAGCTCACATGGTCTATGTCGGTTAAGGATATTTCCCTACATGCAAAGAATATGAATATGAGTATGAAAAGAACATGAACATGAACTATACTTATGACTTCTCATGGAGTTCTACTTAGTGTTAGTGGAGGTATGGGACTTTACTTATGCGTTGCACAAGTAGGCTTTGGAAAGGGGTTATAGTGTGGTTTCTTATGCAATGATGATCTACGAAATTATGCATGTATTATATGAATTGTTACTAAGAGTGACTTTACTTGCTACAAGTTATGAACATGAATGTTTCCTTGTTTATGAGTATTGGCTATGGAGGAGGACAAGTTATGATATGTATGATTATTGTGGCCTAAAAGTGGTACTTAGTATTAGATAGGATTATGGGATCTTGTCTATGAATTGCACAAGTATAAGTTAAGGGTTGCTTACGAGTTGGTTTGACTTTGTATTTACACTATTATGTATGATGACTCTTAAAAATGATAAAGTGCATGGTTTCAACTAAATTGTCCCTTTTTGCATGTTTTAAGGATTTTATTGCATGGCTTCCGTACTTAGTGCAATTTTGTACTAACCCATATTTTCTACATTTTTCTAGAAGTGTAGGTCCCGATTGTTGAGATTTTCTCTCCTTTGGTTGAAAACTTGGATTGATTCTCTCCTTGCTTCGGTTAGTCCTCATGGTTCGAGGACAAGAGTTATTCATTCTAGTTTCTTCTTATCTCCTACTTTGAGACTATGTTGTAAGGGGCTGTGACCTTTATTGAATTCTCGATTGTATTAGATGTTTAATGAGACAATTTCTAGACTTCTATTTTGATTTTTATGAAAAGACTTCGATTGAAAAAAGTTTTAATTCCCCATCATTTCTATTAGTTATGTTTATGATATGTTAAGGGCTTGTATAATACCCCTTCGGGGTCGAGTACGTCATGTTACATCTAGGCGGTACCCCTGGGTCGTGACAAACATGTAGAATATTATCTAGAGTAAATTTACTATTAGAAATAGAAAGTGAATTTTCATCTACTGCGCACTGTGAATTTGGGCGTTCTATGTTGGGGTCGCCGATGGATTCTGCGATGCACCTTTTTCCCCTTTGGATAGCCGTGTTGCTTGCATCCTCAATGATTGTTCTGTAAAAATCGGTGGGCTAACTCCTCTTCGCCGATCCCATCGGTGAGTCACCGATAGGGATTTTCTTTCGCCCAATTTCTCTCATCTCAGGAGTGGCATACTATAATTTTCAGCGAGTGAAGAGGAAACTCGAAGGATCGCCGAGTGAGGTCAGCTATCTTCGGCTTTGTTGTTCTTTAGAGCACAAATCAGGCATTGAGGGTACTTAAACTATGAAAACCAAGCCCTAAAAAATTTTAAATCTCAGACTCGTCGACACCCCCTACTTAAAATTTTGCTTGTCCTCAAGTAAAACCCAAGATTAATTAGTTCAACATAGATGTCTACAAAAAGTGCTGCTCAAGACTCAACACAAATGCACACAAAAGGTTCGAACTACACAAACAATGATCAATTGTGAACTCAAAGTTTCAAATTGTGACTCACCATTATCAAGTGTACTCAAGCTCACAATGCTTGCTTCAAATGCAAGTTCAAGCTCAACAAAAGTATTCAAATGCCCTCACAACAAAGATGATTCCATGCTCACAAGATGTCTCAACAATTTAAGATCCCGGAATCATATACAACTCTCACACTCACAAAGATGAACACATACATGACTCCACATATAGGCTTTCCCTTATTTTCCAATCAACATTCGTTTCAACTCACTAAAGATCATAAAGGTATTTTTAAGGTTTGTAATTGGGCTTAGTGTAACGGTATAGTCGTTTTGGCTTAGTGGTTTCTACCTTCATGAAGTATGGCCTGAAAATTACTTTCTCTTCTTCTCTTTCATATTCAAACATGTTCACAGTTCACCCCATTATTAAACTTTACATGACTCACCAGATACCCCATTATTTTGAATCCTTTCACACACTTTATTTCACAACACTTCTTTTTCATTTTTTTTCATTTTCACCCTTTTTATATTCTTTTTCTCAATTTTTTTTTTGGAAGGGTTCCATCTTTTTCAAAATAATCCATCACGAGGGAAGTTTTCACACTTCTGGACTTTCCTCCTTTTTCACCACACACCAACATAGGATTTTTGCCTAAGTTGGCTATTCAAACAAACCAATACTTCATGAAGGTTATGGGTGATGGGATAAAGAGGTCAAAGTTGTTTAAGTTTCTTCCAAAGAAAAGGATAGGCTCAAACGATGCCATGCAAGGTTCACACTTCTCACAAGGTGGCCACAAAGAGGTATATTATGAATTTGGTTCACTCTTCAAATTTTTTGCCTCAGATTATTTTAATTGCCTTCTTCAATCAATCAATCGGACTAACGGAGCAAATTCTAGGTGTGATCAAGAACAATATTCAATACAACCTCACCACAAAAGGCATTCTCTACAACTATCAAACAAGACTCCACACTTTCTAGCTAGCGTCTAATGTTTATCACAAGAGACTTAATCGACAATCAGCTAGTCACAATGAAATGCTACAAGTTCACATATTGCCTTTGTAACTTAGTTTTCCTCATCATAGCCGCACATTCATGTAGTTCAATTAAGAGTATTATTTAAGTCATCGGTATTCACCACAACCGATACTCAAAAATGCAAGAGAACAACTTAATTCAAACACATCTAGAGTTGGTATTCCTAACAATTCCCCACTCCACCAAAAACATCCAACATTGTCCTCAATGTAAAAATGAACAAGCACAAAATAAAAATAGAGAAACAATAGAACTAAATAATAAGAATAGGGTTAGGAGGAACTTTCACTATTGGTCGGTCGACGAAGTAATGTGGAGATCACCGAACCCTTTGGTGTACCACCTAATTGCATGATGTCCACTGAAATATCTAGAATGCTACCCTTCCAGTTAGGACAAAAAGGCGATCTAGATCGGTGCACCAAACAACCTCAGTGCATCACCAAATGTGTGTAGATTGTCGCCAAAATTTCCAGAACACTGACCCTTCAGGATAATGCACAGGGCGGTGAAAGTTGGGTTCACCCAATATATTTGGCGCATCACCGAGTGACCTAGATACTTCACCCAATATTCCAGAATTTCAAGTCCACCCTCGATGCCTAGAAGGTGAGCCAAGTCGCAATTGCCGAGTACACTCGGCTATTCATCGAAATGGTCATGCCATCGTAGACTCACATATACCTGCACATTATTCAAAACAACTAACCCTTGGGTTGCCTCCCAAGAAGCACCTTATTTAACGTCGTGGCACGACGTGGAAATGTTTTCAAGCATCTTCCAAATGCACCAATTCTATTACCAAAATCTCATGACATTCTCCAAAATACATCTTTAGGCGCTTCCCATTCACCTTGAAAGTTGGGCCCTCTTTTCCTTCAATTTTAATTGCCCCATCTGTAAACACTCGGGTTATCTTAAATGGACCTGACCACTTTGACTTAAGTTTATCGGGAAAGAGTTTCAACTGGGAATTGAAGAGAAACACAAAATCACCGACTTGAAAGTCGCATTAAAGGATTTTGGCGTCGTGCCACCTCTTTATTTTCTCCTTATACAGGGCTGAAATTTCATATGCTGTCAACCGAAATTCCTCTAATTCGAGGAATTGGTTCACTTTCCTTTTTGCGGCCTTTTCCCAATTCAGGTTTAGCGTCTTCAACGCCCATAAAGCTTTGTGCTCAAGCTTTATTGGTAGATAACAAGACTTTTCAAACACTAGTTGTTATGGTGACATACCAATTGGTGTTTTGAACACAGTCTGATATGCCCACAGAGCATCATCCAATTTGCGAGACCAATCCGTCCGATTTGCATTCACTATTATTTCCAAAATGCTTTTAATTTCCCAGTTTGAAACTTCCAATTGACCACTTTTTTGTGTATGGTATGGTGTGGCAACTTTATGCTTTACCCCATATTTGATTTACAATTAAGCAAACATCCAGTTTCAAAAGTGAGATCCCCCATCATTGATGATAACTCATGGGGTGCCGAATCATGCAAAAATATACCGCTTTAAGAATTGCACCACACTCTTGACCTCATTTTTGGGCAAGGCTACATCTTCGATCCATTTGGACACATAATCCACAGCCACCAAAATATATTTGTAGCCGAAATAACTCACAAACAGCCACATGAAATCTATACCCCAAACATCAAACAACTTCACTTCTAAGATAGAATTGAGAGGTAATTCATGCTTTCTTGATACCCCACCTTGTTTTTGACAAGGGATGCATTGTTTCACAAAGTCATGCACGTCTAAGTATAGAGATGGACAATAGTAACCACTTTGAAGCACTTTTGTTGTTTTCCGCACCCCACCGTGATGTCCACCGACAGGTGATGTGTGGCACGCATTAATAATGGCATTGAATTCTTTATTTGGTACGCATCTACGAATGCTATGGTCCACATATTCTCGGAACAAATATGGTTCTTCCCTAAAGTATTTATTTACCTTAAACAAGAACTGCCTCCGTTGATAAGAGTTCAAAATCCTCTGGCATAATTCCACACACCACATGCTTAGCAAGATCATCCTACCAAGGGATGTTGCATTGGGTCAGCCTCATCACTGTTTCTTCTGGGAATTCAGCCACAATATCCCTTTCTTTGGAGTTGGTCACATTAGTTTCTGACCGCGATAAATGGTCTGCCACCTGATTCTCACACTCATTTCGATCTTTTACTCCAAAATCAAATTCTTGCAACAACAAGACCCACCTGATCAACCTTGTCATAACATCTTTCTTTGCCATTAAATACCATAATGTTGCATAATTAGTATGAACTATCACTTTTGTGCCCAACAAGTATGCCCAGAATTTCTCAAATGCATAAACTACAACTAATAACTCTTGTTCAATAACAGTGTAGTTACGTTGTGCTCCATTTAGCGTCTTGCTAGAGTAATAAATTAGATGAAAGAGCTTGTTACGCTTTTTCCCTAACACGGTTCCTAGAGTGGTACCACTTGCATCACACATCACCTCAATTGGTTAGGACCAATCCGGGCTAATGATAACCAAAATAGAGATTAGTCGTTCCTTCAAACACTCGAAAGCTTTTTAGAATGCATAATCAAAAAGAAACTTTGCCTCTTTCTCCAATAGCTTACACAATGGATGTGCAATTTTTGAAAAATCTTTGATAAATCTCCTATAGAACTCTGAATGCCCCAAAAAACTCTGAATACCTTTCATAGATATAGGTGGTGGAAACTTCTCAATAACCTCAAACTTTTCTTTGTTGACCTTTAATTCCTTCTTTGGCACTTTGTGACCTAGGACTATGCTTTCTTTGACCGTGAAATGACATTTTTCCCAATTAAGGACCAAGTTGGTTTCTACACACCTTTGAAGGACTCATCCAAGATGAGCCAAACATGTCTCAAATGAATCACCTACAACTGAAAAATCATCCTTGAATACCTCCATTGAATCTTTCACCATGTCAGCAAAAATAGAAAGCATGCACCGTTGAAATATTGCTGGAGCATTGCACAATCCAAACGGCATCCCCTTGAAGGCGAAAGTTTTGTATGGACATGTGAAAGTTATTTTCTCTTGGTCTTTCGGTGCAATAGAGACTTGATTGTATCCGGAGTAGTGTTGAGCCCACGATTTGGACACTTTTAGGGCTTTATTTTGATAGATTTAGTGTCCTCAAATGCATATTTTGTCTCAATAACTGATGAAAACCCTTTAATTTTAGGTATTTGGGGTTAGAGTCTAAAGCATGGACACTATTGGGTAGAAGGGAACAAGGTAGTTGAAAAGAATGAAGAAAATACTGCCTGAGGATTGCCTAAACCATTGTGCGAGTCACCGAATAGCTATGGTCTCGCCTAACGTTCGAGTGTGCCAAGTTCTGAAGGAGAAAATTGAGTCATTCAACGATTCCGCGATGCAGTACTCCATCGCCCAATGTCACAGAACTTGAATTTGTTGAAGGTTAATGCAGAAAGGCGATAAACCAGACAAAAGGGTGGATCGCCGAGTTGATTGGCGATCTCGACTAACTGTGCTGAGTGGTCTTTCGCAACACACTTTTTGACAACTATAAATACTTGTTTGATTTTTTAGTTTAGTATGCAATCATTATCGAATTTTAGAATATCAAACATTATTTTTAGTTTTTAGAACTTAGAGTTTTGGAGACTTTGTTCCTTAGCTTTGAAGATTTCCATTTCTAAGCAATTAGAAGTGGGTATTGAAGATTATTCATCTTAGACGTGTCTAAACACAATATCTGTCGTACCCATTTGATGGAAACACTTTTCGGTATCGATTTCTATCTCTTTAGTATGTCTAGCTAAAACCTCAATTCTTGGGGTGTGATTCTGTGAATATGAGTTGAATTTACTGCTGGGTATTGCTAATAGATAGTTAATTTGTTATTGAATGGTGATTTCGTTCAGTAGTTGTGTTTGAATTTAATGGGGTTGTAGTTGCAAATACAATTTTATCTTCGCATTTTTGACTTGCTCGAGAGAGAGGTTTTAAAACCAAAACTACTAAATCGATAATATGTGGTTATTAGGTTGTCGTTGTTTCAACTCGAGATAGTGAATCCTAAGCCCTCTATCACACATTCAGCTCGAGAGAGTGAATGGACTAAGGCGAAGGCTGTTCTTCATTGTCGCTTATCGGTGTTTAAGAGAAACCGATTTTATTCGGGTTAATTTATTCGAGAGAAAATTTACCCCCACTAAAGTCTAACTTAGTTACCAATTTATAGTGATATACTATCGATAGCATTTACCCGGTTGTTTATTTTAGCCCATATTCCTATCACATCCCAAGTATCCTGTCTCCATATTCATATTTCTATATTTTTTGCTGCTTCTAGTTGATAATTGACTACAAAACCCCGTTCAATAATTGACACTTGTTTCACCCTCTAATTTGATATGTTTTTCTTCGTTTAAGTCTTTAGCTATAATTTACTTGAGAAAATTTCTTGCTTTTCTCTTAATTCTCGATTACAAATCACTCTCTTAGGACTCGACCCCAACTCACTAGTTGGGTTATATTACTATTGAACGACCGTGGACGCTTAGTATTGGATGAAGTGCCTGGATACATCAAATCAAAATGGTGTCGCTGTCGGGGAGTGGTGTTGCTTGAGAATTTTTAGTTAAGTTGGATTTTGTTCCTATTAGTTATAGTTCTAGTTAGTTAATTTTTAGTTTTGTTTTAGCTTGTTTGTGTATTGCAACAGGAAAGATGAGTGTGAATGGTAACTATGGGTATCAAAGTGAGCACCCCCTTTTGAAATTATTGAATCTTAGGGACAACCTCCTAATGTTCAAGCAAGTGGGGGGTGAAACTATCCATGAGATGTGTCCTAGGTTTAAGGAATTACTACAGCAGTTCCTAACTCATGGAGTGCCCAATAAATTGTTGTTGGAATGCTTCTATCGGGGTCTTGGTTCCGACAATAGAAGCATTGTTGATCAACTCTTTGCAGGTTGTTTGACACAACAACTCTATTAAGTGGTAGCCCAACTCCTTGATAGCATGATTAAGACCAACAAGGAAATAGAGAAGGATCAAGAATGGGCCATAATGTTGACTCAACTAGATGTGTTGTCTAAGAGAGTCATGGAATTGGAAGCACTGTCCACGAAAAAGGACAAGCACTTTCCTCCTCGCGAGCATAAAAAGGTGAAGAAGCAGGAGGGTAGAAAAAATAAGGAAGTCCTCTCACTCATTCTACACAAGATCGAAGAATAAGATAGGGTGTTGATTGAGATAAAAGAGAATATCGAAATGCTGAATCAAACGACACTCTCTTATTCCATGATTATTCAGCTACATGATGCCCAAATAAACCAAGTGTTGTCGTGTCTCTACTCACATCATAAAGAGGGGTCGCCTAGTGACACCATGGCTGACCTTGAAAATGAAGTTTAGGTGTTGACTTGCATCATGCCACGACGTTAAATAAGCCGCTTCTTGGGAGGAAACCCAAGGTTTTATCGCTTTAAATTGTTATTTTAGAATAATGGTGTGTTGATTGTGCAGTTTAAAGTATGGGAAATATTTGAAAAGTGCAGATTGGCGAGCTAAAGTCGAGTCGGCGAAACGACGAGGAGGTCGGCGACCCCGACCTAGACAGCCGTTAGACTCAAGATAACTTTAAGGTAGAGTATGTAAAACTTAGCGAGCCCAAGAAATTATTGGCGATTCACTGATCAAGTCGGTGATCTCGATCTTGTCTATCATTTGGATCTCCACTCAACTAAGGGTCCTGTAAAACTCGGCGAGGTAAGTGACCACTCGGCGTGTCGCCAAGTGGTTCGGAGAGCTCGACTAATGTCGTTGAATGGGCAAAATCTGAATGGTTTATTCAAGAGCCAAAGGTTTAAATTTCAAACTCTTTCATTTTCCCTTCAATTTTCATCTTCCAAAACTCACACCTATCTAGTATTTTTGATATTTCCGCACTTTATAAGTATTTTAGTTGATCGATTGGTGCTTGGATTTGGATTACATTGCCACCTAGCTTTTCAATTTTATTTTTATTTGCATTAGAGGTTGGTTTTCCAAATTATGCATTTATTTTTAGTAATTTTTACTCTTATGCAAGCAATATTATGTTGATGATGTGTGCTGGGTCTCTCTGATATTATTAGAATGTTTGAATGCCTGTTTGTAATTTGATAATCTTGGCCGTATTGTTTTCAATGTTAAATTCCCGTCTTTTTGTGCTCTAAAATGAAGTAAATTTTGCAGGGTTGTGTTTGCATGTTATTTGGCAAAACTGGGAGAAGTCTGAGTATCTCGGGGTAATAGGTGTTATGGGTCTTGTTTGAATTTGAGTTGTGGATGGTTTGATTTTGTTTTCGGGGGTTGCGGGGATGTATTCGAGAATTTGGGTTAAAATTGGCACGCTAGGTCGTTTGGCGAGCTCGGTCGAGCTCGCCGAACCACTCAGCGGTTCAGCTAATGTCTCCATCTCGCCTTTAATTTCATGCTTTATGTGTTATTGTATTCTGTAATTGTCTGCGAGAAGCCTGAGGTCACCAAATATACTCGGCGACTCGTCGAAAGCCTTCTTGATCGCCCTTTGTTTTCACCCCTAAACCTTTTTTGCACTGTAATTTTTGGCGAGCTATTTCTTATTCACCGAAAGCTGTTGGCAATTCACCAAAAGACCTTTCCCTTCGCTGACTTGCCTAGAATTTTGAGCCAATCTTTTTGGCGAGCCCGACCTAGCTCACCAAAAAGATTCGACGACTTATCGACTGGTTCTGCGAGTCTTTATGCAACTGTTTTTCTTGTGAATTTGATTGATGTATATATAATTTTTCCCAATGTTTTACAGGACGGCTAGGTCTAAACTTGCAGGAAGAAACATGCCACCCCGAGGGAAAGCAAAGGGGATTACACTGAATGAGGATGCAGCTGCCTCCAAGGGCAAAGCTACAAAACTTTCCACGATTGGTGGGAAAGGCAAAGCACCTGCGTCACTGGAGACAAGCTCCGACAGTGATGAAATCTATGATACTTACCTCACCACCTCTGAGATTGAGGGTGAGCTTCAGGAACCCCAAACTATGGTGTCTGATGATGATGAGCTTGTAGCAGCACAAAGGGTAGAACTACGATCTAAAAAGTTGAATGATCCATCTAGGATTCGGACTCCTCAGGTTGCCTTTCCTCTTCCAGTTCCAAAGAAAGAAATGGTGCTTGCACCACCAATACAGGGTCCTTCTCCCAAGTCAATGAATAGATTAAAGACTGAGGGGCTGAGGACGATCCTTGAGGAAAGTGTCTGTTAACAGATGTAGTGATCGACAGGTACCCGGAGATAATGGATTGCCTGAAATACCACAAGTTCCAAATCTTCACCAAACCCCGTGGCTCTTATATTCCAAACTGGGTCAGAGAAATCTGAAGTACATACAGTGCATTGATACCCCAGAGGAAGAAGTAAGCAACAACTTTCAAAGTAGTGGACTCGTGGTTGTCAGAGGCAGGAAGGTAAATTGTGATAGTGCTGCTATCAACACAGTCTTGGGCATGTCCAGGCGTATTAATGATCACTGCCAGCACTTGATCAGAGAAGCTGGAAAAGATGAAGAAGTGGTTAGTCCCACTGATTTCAAATGGTACTCCAAAGTGGTTGGCGGAAGGGGCTCCCATTGAAAAGAAAGATCTTAACGTAGCTACAAGATTCTGGTTCGGCTTTGTCAGCAGCATATTTATGCCATCCCAGACTGAGTCGATCCTTCGCCTTGCCAAGGAAACCTGTCTGGGTTGCATCATAGAGGAAACTAGGATAAATCTGGGGATCACCATAGCACATGAAATTCTCATGCATGCAAAGCAGAGCTAGACCTCACTTCCCTTCACGATATTAATCACCGAGCTGTGTAGACGGGCTCAGGTACCTAGAGATGCAAAGAAGGATGTAGAAGTGATTCCCACATCCTCTACTAATATCCAGAGGATCGAAGTTGAATATCTTAAGGATCAGGCATAGAAGATGCAAAAAGCAACCATGGTAGACCCTTCCCCAACTGTGGACACATATTCCATACCTATAGAGCCATCTTTGCCTACTCCGACCCCTGGGCGTTCAGGTACTCCTTGTGTTGTATCTTTTGATGTCCCTAGTTCTTCTGTTACTACACTACCTCCTAGACATGGTGATGTTGTTGTCTCCCGGACTCCAATCAACCAGGCTTCATTACTCTGGATAGGACAGCTAGCCCATTTTGCTGATCGTCGGACTGCCAGACTAGAAACCTCCATTCGAGGCATGATTCAGCCTACCCTGGATGATGCTGTGACACCATTGAGCGTTGCAATTGATGCTCTTGCGACAAGGATAACGATGTGTGAGCGTGGCCAAGACACCACCAAGGAGGTGACAGACTTAAAGGTTGCTATAGCTGTGTTGCGGAACAATATGTATCAGCTAAAGTCTACCGATATGTCCATGATCTACGGGATGGTGGCGATCCCAAATGTACCAGAGATGTCTTCGACTACCACCGGAGAGAAGGGTAGAGTTGAGAAAGTAGCTGATATTGAGCCTGAGGTGAAGACTTATGAGGAGATGCTTGATGTGGCTGAGGAAGCTTCATATGAGGGCCTTACTGAGACTGGAGAGGCCATGGTAGATGTTGATGTGTAGGCTTCCTTAGCAGATACTCCTTTGGCTGCCCCTAGTGCTACTGTTGTTCCTTCTGACGTGACCCCGGGTGCTGAGGCCTGAGACCAGACTGATGCACCGGGCACCGATGCCCAGACAGATGGAGCGACTACTTAGACAAGATCCCCTCTTTACCTCCCTCTCTGTCTTTATTTCTTTTTATTTTTGGATATTTTTAGCTTGTTTGCATTTGAGGACGAATGCTTTTATTTGTGGTGGGGTGAGGCCCACCTTTTGTGTGACATTCATAATTCTTGTTGTGTTTATATTTGGGCTTTGAGCTAAAATTGTGTTTTTACACTGCTTTTGTGGATGCTTGAGCTAGTGGCTCCTTGCTTTGAATTGTGAATGATTTTTGACCCTTCCAAAAAAATTTGCCACCTCTTGTATGTGTTGAATGTGGTTGTTCTCTTGCAAATTTAAGTACCGGTTTTGATCAATACCGAAGACTTGAATAGTACTCATAATCGAACAAAAAATGAATGCGCAGCTACGACGAGGCCAACTGAAGTTGCTTAGATAATATCCAAACTCTTTGCATCTCGTTGTGACTAGCCAAGTATCGAATTGAGTTTCTTGTGATGAACATTGCACACTAGCGAAAGTGTGAAGTCTTGTTTGACATTGGTGTCAATGCCTTGTGTGATGAGCTTACCGTGAACCATGTGTGATGACACTTAGAGTTTGCCCCATTGGTCCGGTTGACTAAGTGATGCAATTTCTTGAGATTATCTTAGGCAACTTTAAAGAGTTTGAACCAATTTGACATTATACCTCTTTTGTGGCTTACTTTGTGAGTGTGTGAACCTCTTTTGAGCACCGTTTGAACCTTAACCTTTTCTTGGAAGAAACTTGATAACATCGCTACCTTTTATTGACCCATTACCCATAATCCTCATGATCTGTGGTTTATTTGAATAGCCAACTTAGGCCAAAAGCCTAAGTTGGGGGTGTGGTGAAAAGAGAAGGCAAATCAAGAAAATGCAAAGATGTCCGTTTTGCCCATGTTTTGAAAACCAAAAAGAAATCCCTTCGTATAAAAAAAAGAAAAAAAGAGATTGAAAAAAAAGTAAGAAAAAGTTGTGGAATAAGGTTGTGGAAATACAAAGAAAATAGGGTTTCCAATGACCCATGGAAGATGAATAAGAGGTGTAAAACCCCATATCCTAGATAGACCAAAATGCAGATTTTCAGACCACGGCTCGTGCTAGTTGTCCGTGGTTCACCACTGCAACCCCTCCCCAACCCCGCTTAGAAAAATCAGCTAAGTCTCGACCCACGGTCCGTAGGTCAGACCACGGTCAGTAGGTCAGACCACGATCCGTAGGTCAGACCACGATCCGTAGGTCAGACCACGGTCCGTGGTCTGTGTCCATGGATCAACACTCCTTTACCCAGCCTCTGACATGAACTACGGTCGACCAGCATGGACCGTCATTCGATGCACGGTCCGTAGGTCTGACCGTAGATGAGGATCAACAGCTAGTTAGCTAAAAATTGTTGATGGGTCAACTTCAGATGGTCATAACTTTTATCACAAAAGGAATTATGTGTCCCATGACCTATTATATGATAGATAATTGAATCCTCTTTCCAACGCCACTGAGTTTGCTAAAATCCAACCTTCGAGTAAAAAGTTATGCTCGTTTTAGTGAAGGCATATCGAGCAGGCTTGACTCACGGACCCGATCGACGGACCGTCGATTGAATGACGGCCCGTCAGTCCAATCCGTCGATCACTCCGATAACAATTAAGTCAGGGGTCTTTTGGTCTATTCCTATTTTGTTTAACCCCTAAGATACGTCGTTTAAACCCTAAATCATGAGATTTTAGTCAGTTTAAGCCTAGAAACATAACTAGAACTTACCTAATTCAAGTCATTAATAAAAACATAGAAAATTAGAAGCAAGAGAGGAGAAAAAGGTCAAGAACCCTAGTTCAAGAACGCAACAAGGTTCCATCAGTTCCTGCCCCAAAATCGAAAGATTTCTCCGTGGAATTCGTCACCAGGTATGTGAGATTTCACTAGTGGGTTCTTTTTGCCCACTGGGTCCCTAGAATTCAGTCAGTTTCTTGATTCTCTTATTATGAATAGACATAGGGTTTCTAGAATTACAGCAGATCATCATGAATTAGTTATTAACATGTTCCAAATCAGATTATCATGTTAATGCTCTGTTTATTGCATGAATTTCAGAACCCTAGCTATGTATTTCTTTAGTTCTTGAATTACACATGTTAGGTCAGATATTTCAGTATTCAGTTATTAATGCCTCAGTTATTAATGCATCATTATCAGTTTAATTATTGCATTCTCAGTTTGCATGTTCAGTTTTGAGCTATCCAGTATTTACAAAAAATTAGTCATAACCAGTTAACCACTTAATTCATAGGGAGTAGCATAATACTGAGTTGGACTAGGGTTCAGCGTACCCATATAGTCCCAGAACTACGAGCCACGTAGGTGTAAGTCCCCTCTGTGGGCAACATCAGTTTAGTGATCACGCCAGCATGCCTCTATACCTCTGGCCGGGTATATTGGGTCCTCTCGATGGGGCGTATACATCGGACTCCACATTTAGGTCATGTGGTTTTATGTCAATTATTAGTAGCTCCCACAGTTCAGTCAGATTCTATTGCATTGACCATTTATCAGTATATCCAGTATTCAGTTTCAGAAGGTTATAAATTGGTCACTGCATTTAGTTAACTCAATATTCAGCATCTATATCATGTTCAGATTATTACAGTGCTTTATTGCTTTGTTCAGTTATATGTTATTTCAGCTTTACTCTATCCTATATGCTCAGTACCTTTCAAGTACTGACGCATACGTGCGCTACATCTTCTCGTCATGTAGGTTCAAGTTCTCAGCATCCAGATCACGCTTAGATCGGTTCCCGATCTCGAGTTCAGTAGCATCAGTGGTGAGTCCTCATTCGCCGAGGACAATAGTCATGCGTTTCTTTTCAAAATTTCTAGTCTTTAGTTTCGGTTTTTCTAGATCTAGTTGGGGCATGTCCCAACATTTCTAGTCAGTTTAGAGGTTAATTTTCAGACAGAGTTAGATTCACCTTAGTAATGAGTTAATATCTTCTTTGTATTAATCGCATCAGTTATCATTTATCTCAGTTATAATATATGAGTATTCCCCATCTTTTCATTTTCATTTATGATTTAGCTTCCGCATTAGTTTATTATCTTTAGTGTGCTCGTGATCATGCCAGCAGGGTTAGCTTAGGATCACTTGTGGTCCTAGGTCCCTTGTTCGCATCTCGGGGGTAGCTCGGGGCATGACAAGAGGTGAATTTTGAGCTTGAATCAAAATGATAAAGAGAAGGAAAGAAGGTATTGTTCACATCGCATTTCATGAGGATTTCAGCCTATAAGCCTAAATGACTATACAATTACACTCAGCGTCATTACAAGCCTTGAAAAGACATTTTTGATCTTGAATGAGCTGAAGAAAAAGTCGATTGGAAAATAAGGGCAAACCTATGGGTGAAATCATGAATTGTGTTTATCTTTGTGAGTGTGAGTGTTGATCTTGATTCTAGAACTTTAAATGATTGAACCATTGAGTGATTATGGAGTCATTCTTTGTGTGAGGGCATTAGAATACCTTTGTTGAGATTGAACTTGCATTTGAAGCAAGTATAGTGAGCTTGAGATTCTTTGGTAATGGTGAGTCACAACTTGAATTTTTGAGTGCACAATTTATCCTTGCACGAGTGAGTTGAGTCTTTTTGTGTGCATTCATGATTGAGTCTTGTGTAGCACTGTTTGAGAGATCCTTTTTGAACTGCTCAACTTGAGTTTTACTTGAGGACAAATAAAAGTTTAAGTTGGGGGTGTTGATGAGTCCACGATTTGGACTCTTTTAGGGCTTTATTTTGACAGATTTAGTGTCCTCAAATGCATATTTGTCTCAATAACTGATGAAAACTCTTGAGTTTCAGGTACTTGGAGTTAGAGACTAAGCATGGACACTATTGGGCAGAAGGGAACAAGGCAGCTGAAAAGAACGAAGAAAAGAAGGCCTGAGGATCGCCTAAACCATTAGGCGAGTCGCCAAATGGCTATGGTCTCACCTAATGTTCCAGTGTGCCAAGCTCTGAAGGAGAAAATCAAGTCGGCGAGATAAAGGAGAAGTCGGTGAGTTGCCGAATGATTCCGCAATGCAGTACTCCATCGCCCCACATTACAGAACTTGAATTTGATGAAGGCCAATGCAGAAAGGCGATAAACCAGACCAAAGGGAGGATCGCCGAGTGGATCGGTGATCCCGACTAACTGCACTGATTGGTCCTTCACAACACACTTTTTGACAACTATAAATACTTGTTTGAATTTGTAGTTTAGTATGCAATCAATATCGAATTTTAGAATATCAAACATTATTTTTAGTTTTTAGAACTTAGAGTTTTGGAGACTTTGTTCCTTAGCTTTGAAGATTTGAATATTTCCATTTCTAAGTAATTGGAAGTGGGTATTGAAGATTCTTCATCTTAGACGTGTATAAACACAATATCTATCGTACCCATTTGATGGAAACACTTTTTGGTATCAATTTCTATCTCTTTACTATGTCTAGCTAAAATTCCAATTCTTGGGGCGTGATTATGTGAATATGGGTTGAATTTACTGCTGGGTATTGCTAAAAGATAGTTAATTTGTTGTTTAAAGGTGATTTTGTTCAGTAGTTGTGTTTGAAATTTATGGGGTTGTAGTTGCAAATACAATTTTATCTTCGTGTGTTTGACTTGCTCAAGAGAGATGTTTCAAAACCAAAACCACTGAATCGATAGTCTATGGTTATTGGGTTGACGTGGGTTCAGCTCGAAAGAGTGAATCCTAAACCCTCTCCCACACATTCAGCTCGAGAGAGTGAATGAACTAAGGCAAATGTTGTGCTTCATTGCCTCTTATTGGTGTTCGAGAGAAACTGATTTGATTCGAGGTAAATTGTTCAAGAGAAAATTTACCCCCACTAAAGTATAGCTTAGTTACCAATTTACAACGATTTACTATCAATAACATTTACCCGATTGTTTATTTTAGACCATATTCCTCTCACATCCCAAGAATTCCGTCTCCATATTCATATTTTTATATTATTTGCTGCTTCTAGTTGATAATTGACTACACAACCCCCTTCGATAATTGACACTTGTGTCACCCTTTAATTTGATATGTTTTTCTTCGTATAAGTATTTAGCTATAATTAACTTGAGCGAAGTTCTTACTTTTCTCTTAATTCTCGATTACAAACCGCTCCCTTAGGACTCGACCCCAACTCACTAGTTGGGTTATATTACTATTGAATGACCGTGGACGCTTAGTATTGGATGACGTTCCCGAATACGTCAAATCAAGTAGCCATCCAAGAAACAGTACCATCAACTCCCCACAAGTCTATCAAGTATTTGATCCATAAACGGCATTGGAAAATGATGTTTCTCAATCCAATTGTTGAGTTTCCGATAATCCATGCATACTCTCCAACCGGTGACCGGCCTCATGGGGACGAGTTCTCCTTTCTCATTCAGGACCACAGTGATGCCTCTTTTTTTGGGTACACATTGTACCAGACTCACCCATTTGCTTTCTGCAATAGGATACACTACACCTGCGTCTAGCCATTTAATGATATCTTTCTTCACCACCTCTTGCATAGGTGGGTTTAATCTTCTTTGATGCTCAACACTTGGGTTGCACTCGCTATCCAATTGTATTTTATGTGTGCAAATCTCGAGTGGAATACCTAAAATATCAGCGATAGTCCATCCTATTGCATTGATGTACATTTTCAACACCTCAAGAAGCAATTTCACTTGCCACTTAAGCAAGTCAGCTACAATGATAACATTCAAGGTATTATTATCCCCCAAGAATGCATACATAAGATGAGCAGAAAGCACTTTCAACTCAAGTGTTGGCGGTTCCTCTGTGGATGGTTTAGCAGGAGGAATCTCTCGATTCTTTAGATCAATGTCTATCTTTAACGGGTTCCTTGAGTATTCACCTAACCCCGATAGATTAGCTACCACTTCATCATACCCTTGAATTTTCTACAGCTAGCACTCCAAATTATACCCTTGAATTTTCTACAGCTAGCACTCCAAATTATGGCCAAGGAAAGCATCGCGTTCCCACTTGGCCACAATGTGGAAAAAATCATTATGGTACTTGCAGGAGAGCTTATGGTGCATGTTTCAATTGTGGGAGCTTTGATCATAAAGTGAAGGATTGTCCTAATCCTAATAATGCTCCATCATTGAGAATTGAAGGCTCAATTCATAAGCCTTCTGTAAATCCTCCTCAAACTAATAGAGGTGCAAGACCTAAAAAAAACCAGGCAGCAGGTACAAGTGGAGCTTATCAAGCTAGTGGGCAAAGGACTACTGCATGCGCTTATGCTATGAGGCAGATGGATGATCAAGATGGACAAGACGTGGTTGTCGGTAAATTTCACTTATTTGGCTTATGTGTGTTTACATTATTTGATCTTGGTTCTACACATTCCTATATTTATTCATCACTTGTTCTTCCTGAAAATGTGAAATTTGTGAGACTTAATTACGATGTGCTGGTTGAAAGTCCTTTGGGTTATCAAGTTGTGTGTAATCAAGTTTACCAAGATTGTCCCTTGGTGATTCAAAACCTAATCTTCTCTGCTGATTTGATTGAAATGCCCTTCAAGTATTTTGATGTTATTATCGGGATGGATTGGCTTTATAAATATCATGCGGTGGTAGATTGTAGGTCTAAGCATGTGACTTTTAAAGATCCTACATTTTCACATATCATTGTACAAGGTGAAAGATCAGTGACATCTAGTTTTATTTCTGCGGTCTTGGCAAGAAAGTTGATGCGTCAAGGTTGTGGGGCATACCTTGATCACATAGGTGATACACAGTTGAAGAGTCCTTGTATCTAGGACATATCTGTTGTATGTGATTTTCCAGAAGTATTTCTAGAAAACCTTCAGGGATTACCCCCGAAAAAAGAGGTTGAATTTCCAATTTAGCTTATTTTTGGATCTACTCCTATTTTGATCATCCCTTATAGAATGGCTCCAGCAGAGTTAAGAGAATTGAAAGCTCAATTGCAAGAACTACTTGAGAAAGGTTTTATTCGACCTAGAGTTTCTCCTTGGGGAGCCCCTGTTTTATTCGTAAAGAAGAAAGATGGCACTCTTAGGCTTTGTATTAATTATAGACAATTGAAAAGAATAACAATCAAGAATAGATATCCACTACCAAGAATTGATGATTTGCTTGACCAACTTAAAGGTGCTAAAGTATTCTCAAAAATGGATTTAAGGTCTGGATATCACCAACTGCGTGTTAGAGAGAAAGATATTCGTAAAACTGCTTTTAGAACTCGATATGGTCATTATGAATTTTTGGTAGTGCCATTCGGATTGACAAATGCTTCTGCGGTATTCATGGATCTAATGAATCGAGTATTCAAGACTTATCTTGATCATTTTGTGGTTGTTTTTATAGATGATAGTTTAATACTTTCCAGAAGTAGTGAAGACCATGATAAACACCTCCGGTTTATTTTGAAAATTTTGAAGGAGAAAGAACTTTATGCTAAATTTTCCAAGTGTAAATTTTGGCTTGATGAAGTAGCTTTTCTGGGACATATAGTATCAACTGAAGATGTGAAGGTGGATCCTAGTAAAATACAAGCAGTTGTTGAATGGAGACCTCCCAAAAGTCCGACTGAGGTAAGAAGTTTGTTGAGCTTAGCAGGATACTACAGAAGATATGTGGAAGAATTTTCCATTATCACCTCTCCTTTGACTAAGCTCTTGCAGAAGGAAGTAAAGTTTATTTGGGATGACAAATATCAAGAGAGCTTTGAAACTCTCAAATCCTTATTGACTCAAGCGCCTATACTTACTCTACCAATTGAAGGGAAATAGTATGTAGCATACAATGATGCTTCTCACAATGGTCTCGGATGCATTTTGATGCAAGAAGGGAAGGTAATTTCTTATGCCTCTCGGATATTGAAACCGCATGAATTTAATTATCCTACTCATGATCTTGAACTTGCTGCTATAGTGTTTACTTTAAAAATATGGCATCAATATTTGTATGGAGAGAAATGTCATATCTTCACTTATTAAAAGAGCTTAAAGTACTTGGGTACTCAAAATGAGCTAAACCTTCGACAACATAGATGGCTTAAGCTCATCAAGGATTATTACTGCACGATTGATTATCATCCAGGTAAAGCCAATGTGGTTGCAGATACCTTAAGTTGGAAATCCTTTGCAAGCATTTATTTGAGTCCTTTACCCTTGTTCATTGAGTTAAGAGCCATGAATGTTTGTTTTACACTTGATGCAAATGGTTCAGATATTGCTAATTTACAAGTAAAGCCAATATTACTTGAACAGGTCAAAGAAGCAAAAATGTTAGATGAGAAACTTGTAAAATTGACCAGAGAATTTCAAAGTGGGAAAAAACTTGATTTTACATTTACGGAGGATGGTGGCTTATTTTATCAAAACAGGTTATGTGTCCCTAATGATGACAAATTGAGGAGAGAAATGTTGAATGAAGCACATACTTCACCAAATGCAATGCATCCTGGAGGTACAAAGATGTACCGGACCATCAAAGAAATTTTTTGGTGGAATGGTATGAAGAGAGACATTGCGGAGTTCGTCTCTAAATATTTGGTTTCTCAACATGTAAAGGCAGAACATCAACTCCCAGTGGGTTTACTACAACCCTTGTCGATGCCAGAATGGAAATGGGAGAGAATAACTATGGACTTTGTTTCTGGACTTCCTCGCACTCAGAGAAATCATGATACAATATGGGTGATGGTGGACAGACTAACCAATAGTGCTCACTTTTTAGCAATCAGGATGGAATACTCACTTGAGCGTTTAGCCAAGTTGTATATTAATGAGATTGTAAGGCTACATGGGATCCCTGTGTCTATTGTATCAGACCTGGACCCAAGGTTTACATCTAGATTTTGGGGTAGCTTGCAGGAAGTTTTGGGTACTAAGTTGAGGTTTAGCACTTCGTTCCATCCTCAAACTGACGGCCAGTCGGAAAGAGTGATACAAATTTTGGAGGATATGCTTCGAGCTTGCATTATGAAGTTTGAAGGTAATTGGGACAAACACTTGGCTTTGATAGAATTTGCTTACAATAATATCTACCAATTGAATATTGGAATGCCTCCCTATGAAGCCTTATACGGAAGAAAATGTCGGACCCCTCTTTGTTGGAGTGAAATTGGTGAAAGAAAGCTTATTGGTCCTGAAATAGTGCAACAAACAGAGGACAAGGTAAAAATTATCAAAGATCGTCTAATTATTTCTTCGGATAGACAAAAGTCGTATGCTGATCTTAAAAGGAGTGATATTGAATATCAAGTTGGAGAAAAAGTATTCTTAAATGTGTCTCCATGGAAAAAGATTATGAGATTTGGACAGAAAGGAAAACTTAGTCCCCGATTTATTGGACATTATGAGATACTTGGAAGGGTTGGACCAGTTGCATATAAATTGGCGTTGCTACCTGAGTTAGACAAGATCCACAATGTCTTCCATGTTTCTATGCTCAGAAGATATCGTTCTGATCCATCTTATGTTCTTCCAGTTGAATATATTGAGTCTAATCCTAACTTGTCGTATAATGAAGAACCTATTCTAATTCAAGCTCAAGAAGTAAAGAAACTTTGGAACAAGAGAATCCCCTTAGTAAAGGTACTTTGGAGGAACCATTCTGGAAAAGAAGCTACCTGGGAAAGAGAAGAAGACATGAAGACCCTATATCCGCACTTGTTCCGGGACTAGTGTAAGGTAAATTTCGAGACAAAATTCTTTAAGGCAGAGAGATTTGTAACACCCCTAAAATACTAGACCAACTCTTGCATGTCTATGCATCATTTCTTAATTACTACAATATGTTTTACTCTTATTTTGGGAACTTGAAATTTTGTGATATTTGCAACCTTGCTTAAAATAAATTGTGCTCGTAATTTAAGGTATTGTATGGGGGTAGTTACGTAATTCTTCTAATTAAAATTTCATATGAATTGAGAGTGTTGGTATCAATTATATACATATAGGTGTATATGCATACATTTTGGGCAGCACAAAATAATTTGGGGCAGCACCTTTTAGTGACAGTTGTATATGTGACTAAGCATCACTCTTAAGACTATATAATCACACCTCCTCTTGTGATTTTCGTTTGGAACTGAAGTCGAAGAACCTAAGAACATTTTCTAACCAGTTGTTTATCAAAATCACAAGAGAAAACCTTGGTCCTTCTAGCTGGAAGTCGAGACATCCTACCTTTTGGTGAGTAATCAAAACTTGTATTTTTTAGCTGAGTAGTGTTTAGTACTTTTAGAATTTCTCACTTTGTATAAATCCTTTTTGGTGAATAAATATTATTTGGAAAGGTGATTCCTATACCTACAACTCTTTTGTTTATGGTAAACTCTAATTTAGCTTTTATGACTATGAAATAAGGGGCGCAACATATGACATGTTCTGGAATTTGAAATCCTGTATGTTCAACTGTTAGTGTTTTGATTATATCTTCTTGTAAAAAGCGTATTTTGCGGTGATTCTTGATTATTTTAAAGCTTAAGAGATGTACCTACATCTTTTATGAATGATATAAATTCCATGTTGGCCTCTTTGTGTTTCAAATCTAAGTTGCGACATGTAGTGCTTTTATTGGGCAGAATTTCTATTTTTGGAGTATAGTCGTATTTGTACAGGCTAGGCTTACTTGTGATGATAACCCTGTGTTACGCCATCATTATTGAGCTACTAGAAAGTAAATAAGTTATTGAATTCATTTTTTAAGGTTGTATATCCCATGTACGAGTTGAAGACTTTGATACACTGGTTGGTCTACGATTTGAACTTGTGAAGTTGTGTTGGACTGTTTTTGTGTTAAAGAACTGAGGTTTGTGTATAAACTTATACTTGTACTCTTTTTACCGGCTGGTATATCTGAAAGTTTACTTTGCTACCTTTGTTACCTCTTGTCACTTTGCATTGTCGTATTGGTATTCTTTAATACATTAAAGAGGCTTGTGTAACTCGCCCACTTGTACGAATTGTTTGATCACTTAGCACTCTTGTTGGGACCTTGTCCTTCTTGTGGCTGTGACTTTGTCACTCTTGGAATGCCTCTTGATTCGGATCATTTACCCTCTTGAATTTGGATTTTTAGTCCGTCTTAAGAATGGAAGTTGTCCATTTTAGTACAAACTAGAAAGCCATTTTTAATATTATTCTTGGTTCTCTTGATTATTGGGTTTTGACCCTTCTTAATACCTGCTTGTGGTTGGTGTGACGACGTGATGTATATATTGGACGATCCTTGTTGTTGAATCTCTTGGAAAACTGTGCTATGAGCGTTCTTGACATTTGGATCTTTAAATATAAAACTTGATACTCTTTATATATTGTTTACTTGATTTATTTGTTATGTTCAATTATGCTGGCCTTGACTTGAGAATGATAACTTACTGAATTTGAGGGTTCCAAACCTATAGTTTTTACACCACTAAGCTATATGCTTAGCTATAGTTGTTTCTATCATAGAGGTTGTTCGAGATGATGCTTGAAGCTGGCCATTGGAGATGGATGTTTCGAGAGCCTTAAGGAAGATCACATTTGCATATAGGCATCTATATTTTGTATAAACTTTGGGACTTGTACATATTCTATGTGTTGTATATTTATATGGGATTTTGAGGGATGATTTTATCATGTCACCATGAGTTGTAATATAAATATGGCTATATGTTTTGTTCTTTATGGGGTGTGTAAACCCAAGTCTTGTAATATCCTAAATCTACTATTACTTTCGAATGTTTGAGTGAAGAATGAGTGTGGCTGATTTCGGTACTCGAAAGCTTGTAATATTCTTGTTATTTCATCCTTGAGTGTGAGAATAATATATATATACATGAAAAGCTAGTCGGTTATTTGCTTAAATTACTTTTCGGAGGTCATTATGCATCTAATCCCTCTACTAGATTATAATCAGTATGCCCTCGTTAATAGCTTTTGAGTGTCGCAAGTATAAGTTAAGTCTCTTTAAAAAAGGTCGCTACAAAACTACCATTTGATGTTGGGCTGTTACTTGATTGCGTGAGGTCCTCTTCATCACTCTCTTCTCTCCTCTAAGGGTTATTTGGTTTAGTCCATTCGTGATAGTATCGTCTCTTCTCTTCTTCCTTATGTAAGTTCCAACCTTGATTCCCACCCAACTTTAAGTAGCTCGGGTGAGAACCCTCCTCAAGTCTAAACACTCTTCTGACTTCTTTGGGTTCATCAACCTTTTCTAACATCTGTTTTTGTAATAACTCCATTTGGGACATCATTTTGCTAATATTCTCATCCCTCTCTTTTTCCTTGTCAAGTTGCTCATTTGTCATCCTAAAATTTAAGGGGGATACTTGGTCCTCTTGAGTGTACCACACTCGATTGATTTTTGTCATTTCATCAAGAAGGGATGAGGCTACCTCAAATGGTTGTAACATTATCCCCCCTCGAGACAGCTGGTCAGCAACCCCTTTGTTTACTGAGTCTAAACTCCAGTAAAAACATTGAAGTATCACATTACCCGGAAGCCCATGAGTGGGAATTTGTAATAGAAACTTTTGAAATCTCAGCCAAATGTCATGAATCGGTTCCCCTTCTACTCACTTGATGTTTTGGATGTTGTCACGCAATTTCACCATCTTTGAGGGTGGAAAGAACCTTATGTAGAATGCCTCAGTAAGATCTTCCCATGATAAAATGGAGTCCCTCGGAAGCCCTGCTAACCACTTAGTTGCTTCCCCCATTAAACATAAAGCGAATAACCGGAGCCGAACTGATTCTTATGAAATATCCTTGAGTGTAAACGAACTACATATCTTCACAAAGTTCCGAATATGCTCATGGGGATTCTCATGATCTATCTCCCCAAATATGCCTTTAGCTTGCAAGAGTTGCAGCATTCTGTTTGTCACATGGAATGCAACATGATTCACAACCAGAGGTAGGCGAATAGCACCTGCGCCCCCTAATAGAGCCTCATTTGCATGAAAGGACTCACCACCATTATCTTGGTGACCAAGTTGGTTAACGGTGCTTTCATTTGCACTCATCTTGTGAACTCATCACAAGCATCTCACAACGAAAAGGTAAGTTGATTCAACTACAACACAGAGATCACAACTCAAACTTCAATAAGAGATTTTTAAACACCACTTCCTAGCAGCGGCGCCAACAAGTGAGTTGGGGTCGAACCCACAAGGAGCGGTACAAGTTTGAATTCAATTATGAAGTTGTAAATGCAATTTAATCGGTTGTAGAAATAAAAATTATTTAAATCACTTCAATAAATCAGAAGGGTGATATAAATGCCAGGTGGGGAATTTGATGTCAACTATAAACCAAAGCAATCACGAACAACAGGGGTAATCAAGTAATTAGGAGATACTTGGGGGAATGACCGACCAATTGTCAATTTCGCTAAATAGATGCTCGGTAATTACTAAAGGTTATTAAATCTTAATGGGTAGTTTGGACCTTAGATGAGATAGCTTTCTCTCGAACAACTACCACACTTTAGGTGAGTTCTCTCGAACCTTAACAGGCTAAACACTATAAATAGCCCAAAACCTCTCTTTATATAGTCTCTCGAGCTAGATAGGTAGAATTGAGCTTAGAATTCAGTATCTCGAGCTGAACCCACAACAACCGAATCACTACAAATGCTAATTTATAGCTTTGGTTTTACAAGCAAGCATAAAAGACTAAGTAGCATTGAAATAAACATTCCAACGCATCAATTTAACAACATCAATAAATCAAACTCACTTCAAATTAGTCATAATATGATTAATCCCTAACACCCATCAATAAATTAGACAATTAGTCACATGGTCACACCTCAAAGAATGGGGTTTTCATAAAAATTAAGAATTCAATACATATTATATTCTCCATACTGATTGGATCATCCATTGTGAAGATAATACTCGAAAAGGGACTACGAGTCACCTTCTTTGAGCAATATTCTATTTTTAAGAGAGAAGAATGACCAAAAGTTTTCTTATCTTGATTTTTCATCTAGTGCGCACTGTTACTTAAGGCGGTCTATGTCGGGGTCGCCGCTGGATTCCGTGATGCGCCTTTTTCCCCTTTGGATAACCGTGCTGCTTGCATCCTCAATGATTATTCTGTAAAAAATTAGCAGGCTAACTCCTCTTTGCCGATCCCATCGGTGAGTCGCCGATAGGGATTTTCTTTCACCCAATTTCTCTCATCTCAGAAGTGGCATACTGTAATTTTCGGCAAGTGAAGAGGCAACTCGGTGGATCACCGAGTAAGGTCGGCGATCTTCAGTTTTATTGTTCTTTCATTTATATTTTGTTTTCCTAGCAACATATCAATATATCACTATTAGTTTAGAGCACAAATCAAGAATTGAGGATACTTAAACTATGAAAACCAAACTCTAAATCAGTTGAAATCTCACACTCATCATTTTCCTCCGTGTGTCGCGTATGAAGGGTGTGATGATGTTTGAAGGTGGGGAAAGCTTAGCCCCAGGTTTATTAGGCCTTTTGAGATCCTCTAAATGGTTGGGGAGGTTGTATATGAGTTATCTTTGCCTTTGATGTTCTCAGCTATCCACCCAATCTTCCATGTTTCAATGATGCACCAGTACATTCCAGATGAGTCTCACGTGCTCCTGTATAATGTAGTAGAGTTGGATGATCACTTGACCTTTTTGCAAGAGCCAATTACTATTCTTGCCAGATATGTGTGTTAGTTGAGTTCGAGAACCATTTATGTAGTTAAGGTCCGTTGGAGTCATTGTCCAATTGAGGAGGCTACCTGGGAGACCAACCATGATATGTGGCAGTAGTTTCTTGGCTTGTTTAAGCCTTAAGGTACTTCTTGACTCTTACTTTCACGGATAAAAGTCCTTTTTAGTAGTGGATATTGTAATGATCTCCAGGTCATTACTATGTTTATGCCTCTTGTTCGTTATTTAGAGCTCTCCTATAGGAACCCGAAGTCATTTATTACTTGCTGGGACTGACAATTCGGTCACCTTATCATTCATTTTGTTTTTATGGGAGTTTTGATATTTTTCAGATTTTGAACCTTGAATGGTGTTTTTTGACAAAAAACTTCAAGAAGATGACTTCAAAATCCAATTTTGACTTTCATCAGTTTCGAAAAGATCTTTTTAAACTGGTAGCATAGTGGGCATGACTCCCAAGGCTTTAGAGTGAGTCTGTGAGATTAGGCATTTTATGTTCCAAGTTAAAGCCTAAGTTTGACTTTAGTCAACATTCTTGGTAAACAAGCTCAGATGAGGATTCTGTTAGCACTATTAGCTCAGGAATGTAAAGTATTTTATGGGATAACCCTTTGTTTATATCTCAGGCCTCTGCATATCATGGCTTGAATACAACCTCATAAAGAAGTTTTAACTGCTCCGTTGAGTCCAGAATTTCATATTTGGTAGGGTTTCATATCTCATTTTTGTGAACGGGCTTCCCAACGAATTCGGAGCACCCCATCAGAGATTTGGAACTTGGCCTCCAAAGAGAGGAAGTTTTGAGTTTCTCCAGTCATATTCTTTAAGCAACCACTGTCCATGTACCAGCATTGACTGCTTCCTCTCTTCTGCAAAATAATCACTTGTTCGATTTAGGAACCCACTTGAGATAAAGTTCCCAAAAACTATCGAGAGGTTTGATGAGAAACCTATCAGTCCAAGGAGGCAAAGTGTTCTTGCTGGAGCGATATCTAGGACCAGGTACTTTCCTTTTTTCTACCTTTCTGTTTTCATATTTGAAGAAGTTTTCTTGATTTTCTTTCTCCCATTTCAGAGACTCGCAATTTCTTTTCAAGTGACCATTTCTCCCACAGTGGGTGCACAACAAGTATTCGGACATTGACACATACTTTTTATGAGGGTTATAGGGAGGTACTATCTTTCGACACCCAAAGCCTTTTCTACAATTGAATTTATGATTTGCCAGGTTTGTAAGAATTTTAGATGAATCAGTCCATTTCAGGAAATGATTTAACTCTTGTTTGACTTGACTTAGGTCCTTTACTAGTTGTGAGTTTCTTTCAAGAGCAGCAACTAGTTTGGACTCAGAAATTTTTAGACTTTACTCTAACTCAAGTTAAAAACTACTGAGTTTTCGCTTTCCACTCTCATACGTACCAGGTTCCTCTTCAAGTTGATGACTCTCAGTTTCCAGAATACTCACCCTAACATTCATTTCAGTAATCTGAGAAATAAGGGCGGTTTTTTCATCTTCATAAAGATTCAGATTTTCACTCAAAATCAAATTTTCATTTGTTAATTCATCAACAGAGTCAATCAACACAGCAGTAAGTTTTCTTAATCTTTTAATTGACAAAGTGTCTAAATCACTTTTAAATATGAAAAGAGTTACCTCATCCTTTTCATCTTCGTCATCAGATTTAGCCATCAATGAGAATATGGAGTTGAAAATAGTTTCATCATCCTTGACTACCATCCTGGAGACATCTTCATGGTGTTATTCCTCCTCGGAGTCACTAGAGGTGTTTCCCCACACTGCAAAGGCCTTCTTCACCACTGGATCTGCGTTGACCTTTCTTTTAGCATGGTCAGGGACCTGATCCCTTCGTCGTGGTTTGAAATCCTGCCCTTCATGGTTTTGACTATGGCAGTCTCTCATAAAGTGACCTGGCTTTCCACACTTGTGATAGAGGTCGTTAGCATTTGTTGTTATGTGGGTAGTTCCCTTCTTCTTAAATCCTCCATACTTTTTGACTATTTTTTAGAATCTTCTAGTGAAATAAGCCATCTCATCTTCATCTTCATCTTCAGACACATCCTTTTGAGAGGTCTTCTGGGCCACTGATTTCTCCTTCTTTCCTTCCCTCATATATGAGCCCTGCTGCCTATTTAGCTCATAAGTTTGCAGATTTCCAATCAGTTCATTCATAGTAAGAACTTTTAGATCTCTGACCTCAGTGATTGAGTTCACATTGCTTTCAAATGACTTGGGAAGAACTCTGAGAATTTTTCGAACCTATTTACTTGGATGAATGGACTCACAAAGACATCTTAGTTCATTTGTGATGGAGGTAAACCTTGTGTGCATCTCATGGATGGTTTCACCTTCCTTCATCCTAAAATTCTCATATTGAGTTGTCAACATATCCACCTTGGACTTCTTGACCTGAGTTGTTCTTTCATGGGATGTTTTTAGGCAATCCCAAATTTCTTTCGCAGTCTCACATGCAAAAATCTTGTTGTATTCATCTGCACCAATCCCACAAACCAAGATCCTCTTAGCTTTGTAGTTCTTCTGGATTTTCTTCCTTTCCGCTTCGTCGTATTCCTTCCTAGACTTGGGAATTACTCTAGTAAGCTCCCCTTCCTTCACATCCTTAGTAGGAACGTAAGGAACATCGAGTATCACACCCCACAACTCGCTATCTTTTGCCATAATGTAATCATGCATCTTGGTCTTCCATCATCCATAGTATTGACCATTGAATCGAGGTGGACGAGTGGTGGATTAACCTTCTTCCAGACTTGGTGGAGCAGCCATTCCTTTAGGATCTTTCTTCTCTTGGTTATAACAAGATAGAGAAGTCAGCGCTCTAATACCAATTGACGAAATGTATCCGTCCACTAATGGTCACAGGACCCGGTCCTTTAGTACAGTTTAAACACTAAAAGTAAATAACTGGAAGTAAATGAACACACAATATTTTAAATAGAAACCTCCTTGCTCAAGGGAGTAAAACCACGACCTGTCACACAGGATTTTTCAATTGTTTTCACTAATCTCCAAGTAAAAGTGAAACACAGATTTCAACTACAACAATGAGACTAACCTCTCAATATCACACTAAGTAATAAGCCTATTACTTACTGAGCCAAAGTAATGCATTCATTCCCTACTATATTAACTATCGCTAATTAATATAGACTTCAAACGTAAGACACAAAGTTAACTCTAATAAAGCTCGTACGCCGATTCACACAAAGGCTTGAAACGTTTCTTCTATGAGTGAAAGGAATCCTACAAGTTTAGCACAATACAAGATATTAACAAACAATAACAGGTAGATAAAGCAATTCTTTAGTTAATCAAGTCCCTTGATGTTATTTGTTTTTAAGCTTGATTCTCTTTTTTTGAATGAATAAATGTTCCAAGTTGTTTGTCACATGATTATATCACACAAAAAGAATTGTTGACAATTGGACAAACAAACTCATCTATTTCAATTGGTGAAGTACGCATCATTGACATGACAAATTTCTAGTTGTAGTGTACCTGGACAAGAACACTATGTAGAGGACCGAGTCCCTACATTTGTGAGGATCATCAAAAAAAATGAAAACCCATATGATGACAAACAAACCACTTCACATGAGTTACATTCATTCAGTTCATTTCCCCCAATCAGCAGTTCCCTCTGTCAAATTCCTCCTATCACCAGTTCTAATGTAAAATCAAAAGTTACAATATTTCCCCTTTTGAAAAGGAGAAACAGTAAACATACACAAGTTTCATGCAAAATTGTAAGTAATTCAAATCCATAGGCCACACAACACATGAGCGTGCAGACAGAAATAGAGAAGATAAAACCAAAACAACACGACAAATTAGATTATAATGTTAGATCAAAAAATTGGCCACTGAATCAAGTCAAAATAGTACATTGTCACTAGATTGAAGATAAGGGAAAAACAAAAGACACGAAAAGACTTAAGAAAATAAACAACAGACTCTTTTAGGATGGAGGGGAACGAGGAGAGGAGGACTGCAACACAAGTTTCAGGTGATAATTTGCATCAACATGTGCCTGAATGAGTTGCTTGTCGAGGGACTTGACTTCCTCACTGAGTGAGGTATTTAAATGAAGCAACCGCACATTTTTAGCCCTCAACTTTTCAACTTCCTCCTTACTATCAGCACTAGTACCAAGTCCTTGAGAGATAGCCTGATGAAGTTGGGCCCTAAGTCTAGCAATATCCATATCCTTTCCACTCAAGATTGCCGTAAAATCCTCCAACTCATGCTTGAGAGTGTCCTGTTTCTCAAGAAGCTTGGAGACGTGGGAATTGGCCTTGACCTTAACCTTAACACACTCATATTCCAAGAGTGTGGCTGCAAAAAATGTTTGCTTTATTGTCCTAGCTACTCCCTAGCCAAGAGGCACCCCAAAGTGTTTAAGCACATGATTCAATAGGTACCCATATGGTATACCATGCTTGGCAATCTTCCATGTCATAACTCTATGCATGTGCTCAAGCATGATCCCAGAAAGACTAATCGATTCAAGTTCGTCCAGTTGCTCCATGAGAAATAGGTCTACTGCGGATACCACTGTTCTTTTTTCATTTCTTGGAAATACCACCTTGTTGACATACTCAAATAATAGTTGATACTCTCCCTTGAGAAACTTCTTAGAAAGTCCAGCATATTTTATATCCCCATGCTTGGTGGCACGTTGAACAAACTGAGTAGAGGGCTTGCATCCTTCAACGGACATGATCCCTTGAGAGGGAACTCCTAGTATAATCCCTAAACTTTCTTCACTCAAGGAAATATTCACCTCGCCTACAGTTGTCTAAATACCATCATCATTAAGAAGATCCATTTTGTAGTAGAACTCATGCACTTCTGGCTCATGTAAGTAAGGCACTGGACACTCAAACCAATGCTCCTTACTTTGCAAGGAAACAGAATCATGGAGAGTGAACATACAAGGCTATGTGACAAAGTCAGAATCAAACACCCTACCCTTTAGGAATTTCTGGTTTTCATGTTCAGCTATGCGTTCTTCCCTTGTCATGGCCTTTTCTTCAACTGCTTTTTGTGTTGTCGAACCTAGTCCCTTGACAGATTTGGATTTTGATGAAACCCTTGTAGCGATTCTGGCCCTTTTTGTTGGTTATTTCTTCCCAGATTTAGGGTCCCTTAGCCTTAATATGTTGTTCTTCCACCTATTTCCGCCATTTTTCCATATCCTTAACAATGTCCTCAGACTCTGTGTCACTGGAGACTATCTCTTGGAACAGCAATATGGAGTTTTCAATGGGCACACTGGCAATCTTTCTTTCCCTTCGATTTCTTATGGTCTGAGCCTTATTGGCTACCATATCCTCTCCAATTAGCTTTTGAGTGGAACCCCTTGTTACATACTTCCTATCCCTTTCACTTTTTGTGGATTCAACCATCTTTCCTTTCCCTTTCCTCTTTCTTTTCCTTTAAGATTCAGAAGGTGCATCAGGATTTCGAGCCTCAGGTGCAACATTAGGTGCCTCTAAGAGAGAGGGACTTCTTCATTATCTCCTTCACTGATAGATCCCGTAGTTTCAAGAGTTCGGCCAAACATTTGTTGAAAGTTGTGAGGGACCTTCTATGGCGACTTGTACTTACCCTCTAAGAGCATTGCTTGAGTATCTCCTCTAAGTGATGCCAGACTTTCCACAAATATTAGACTATGTTCCCTTACCTTTAGGAAAATCCCCATCGAAAAGACTTTTAGACATAGTGGAGGATACGGGGTCTAGTTGAGACAACATCCAGATATTCAGTGGATGTCTAAGTAGAAAGTGTTGCTCTCCAGTATACACGCAAGTGTACGTGGTCGCCCAAGTAATATAGATTCTTGAAGAGACGAGTTATCGTTCCCAAGGGAATTATGATCAATTTATATTTAACACTTAATTCTACAAATAAAGGTAAAAGTAACCTTTTCAAAGAGTTGATGATTGATTGTTAACCACTACTAATTATGAACTAAATGAAAGTAACTAATTGTGAACAACTTTGATATAATGTTTCAAGCAAGTTTAAAGCAATTCCAGGGCTGCAGCATATACTGAATATCATGTATCATATTATCGGCATAGAACTAAATTCAGTTGTCAAGTTACTGGTTTATAGGGTTAATTCTATGAGTCAGGCTATACACCTCTCGTCGCCTACCCCAATTAGCTACCTAACTACATCGTTGAGCGGAGATAAATAGACTAATTGGCAAGCATTTATATATCATCCTATTTCATAACCAAGCGAGTTGTTCGTCCGGGAGTCACTCCTGAACACAAATCACCTCGACTTAATGGGTCGATCAAGCTCTCTATATCATCTGGTCTATCTAACCTCTCCTCTCCCGATTTTAAGGTTAAACAATAGATTTATCTCTAGATAGCCAGTCAAGAAATACTAAAACAAAAGTATAGAAGTAACTTATGATGACAACCAAGAATTAATTCATAAAGCCTTAAATAATCAAAAATCCATTCGTAGGTACAGCCCCAGAACTAGGGCGTTTATCTACTCATGCTTTTAGAAAACAAGAAAATACAATAGTTCATGCGATTTCTTACAAATAGAGGAGTTAAGGATTGAAAGCTATTACAAACTTGAATTCTTGCCCTTCCACACTAAATCAAAAGTCGAACCCTTACTAATGAACCTAGGGGTCTATTTATAATAATTAGAAAACCTAAGACCCAATCCTAAACCAAAAAGGAGTCCTTTTTAATTGAATGTTCACTGGAAAATCGGCATCATGGTGGGGCGCCGTGCCAAGCAGTGCGCCTGGCCTTGGGGTCTTCATCCTTGGCCGCTTTTCATTCTCTTTTACGTCTCTTTTCTTCAAGTTGACTCCAATTCCTTTGACAGTTCCTGAAACAACTAATCATGTGCGTAACTGTACAATCATTCCAATTTACACCAAAATTTAAGCTAATGACTAGAGATTATCTTTCAATCTTATTAACTTATGGGCAATTATTGACAACTTAGGCATATAATTATGCCTAAGATCACCACCCCACACTTAGAACTTTCTTTGTCCTCAAACAATCTCTAGACTATTAACAACCCTTGGACTTATCAACCCACCTCAAAATCGACCAAACATTTTTAATCATGATCTTGTAGTTCACAATAGGTGCAACAATTCACAATATTTTCACTAAGTACAACACATGCTCAAAGAATGACCCTTTTTTTATTATTTTCAGGCTAATGCAAACTTATACAAACACATCAATTAGATAATCTTAAATATGCCACGAATGTCCTCACTTGTTCTTGTTTAGTAAAACCTTTCACTCACACAACTTGCAATATCAACAAGGCCTATTTTTCAAACAATCAACTCACTCTCACAGAAGAAGTTCTTACTTGTCTCAACATACCATCAACTTGCCAATAGTGTATTATTATTTTCGCACATATTTCTCAAGGAATCAAGAGGACTTTCATTAGATTGTGACGTTGGCTTTAGGTAAGGGATGGAATATTTAGGAATTATTTTAGTGACTGCATCTCCTTAATGCACATGTCATTATTTTTGCAACAATTTTCTTTATAGCTCTTCTTACCTCCTAGTACATACTTCATGACTATTTACCCTTTTTGTTGCTCCATATTTGCCCTTTATTTCTTTTTCATCATACATTCAATTTTTTTTTTTTTTTCATGCCATTGCACTATCCACCCAAACTCTAGATTTTAACATCCGAGTATGGTACACATTATCCTTGATAGGATCAGGGACAATGTTATGAGAATTCTCAATTAGCCACCTTCAATTTTAATCGAGGTGCACATTGTCACCAAGGACCAGGGCCAATAAAGAATTTCCTTTTTCATACAAAGTAGCAATCCACCCTTAGCTATTTTAACCAACATTTTCCAACCCTTCTTCTTAACATACTGCATTAAGGATTTTTCATAGGATCAAAAGACTTGGTATCAAACAACGTGTTTCGGCTTATCATGTGGTTTATCAATAAACAAGGCTAAAGGCTCAATGTGGCTTTACAAGGGATGATTTCAATGGTAGGCCTACAAGTAGAGTTAAGAATTGGCTATTTTCAAAGAAGCACCTCAATCACATTCCTTAAGTCATACAAGCTACTAATTTAACACACACAAGGCAAGTTCTAGCTATCAAGTTAAGAAAGAACAAATCAATTCTCACCACACATGGCATTATGACACATATAAGGGTATATCAACTAACATGCTCCTACAACTTGTATTACGGTATTATTACACAATTAAGCCCATTAATTTTTATTTTGAGTCAAAACTAAGAACACATGCTTGTGACAAGGTCAGCCTTTTATTACACTTTTCCACTTGTGACTACCCATGACGTTTGGCTAACTTTTTCAGACATAGTTTCAAAAGGCCAAGGTTGGTTTCTTCATCCTACTCTTCTATGTGACTAATTTTTCCTTAAGATGGTCGTCATCCATCCATCATTGGGAACTGTTACTCCTATGACGACTCTAAAACTCAATAAAGCAATAACTAGTCCTAGTCGGTTCAAAGGGACAATCCTCAGTAAAAGTACCCAAAACAAACACTGAGGAACCCAAAATAAAAATAAAATTTTAACTAAAAACTAACACTAGACTCGATAAAACAATAAACAACTATATACAACAGAGATATATTACCTCACCCCACACTTTAAAAAGAAGCACTGTCCTCAGTGTACAATTAAAACAAAGTACAGAGTGAGGAATACTCCCTCGGGCCCCTAGGCCTCGTCGTCACTGTGATCAAACACCATCAAGGTATTCGCCTCCTCGTCCACAACATCATCCTCCTCATCGGCCATAGCCTCATCAACAGTAGCCTCATCATCATCCAAAGGCTCTAAGAATGCGGGACCAGTCCTGCATAAGAATGTTGCACTCTCGGTCAAGGGATAACGGTCCGCCATGGTTGCCTTCTCCGCATCTGTAACTGGACGGCCACCTATTCGCAGCTGCAATTCAGCCATCCCAAACCTGCGTGCCATGACACTATCATCACGGGCTTGCCTCTCTTGGGCAGACAAGACATGATCATGGGAGGCATCTAACGCTTTATTGCGGGTCACATCAACCACCTTACCCGTCAGATCCGGGTGAAAAGGCACAGTCAAGTCACAAGCCTCCTCCTCTATACCCTGGGTCCTCAAGAAACGGGTTATCAACCCCCCATAACAAAACCTCCACCGCAAATTGTTCCTGAACTTCATCATATTTTGTCTCAGGATTGCCCCCACATTAATAGCCATCCCCTTCATCAGCATATAGACCAATAACACTCTATCTCTCATCACCTCAGTCAAATGTTTTGCGGGAAGTAAGACATTACACACTATTTTCAGCCACACCCTAGCAATGAGATTAAAATTAGCAAAGTGGAGGGTGGAATGCCTCCCAGTATCCTTACTACGCCCCCACTTAGTTGTTGATTCTACCCCACACAATGTGTGTCGAATATCTCTATACGGGGGTTTTTCTTTCAAACTATTAAATTCATCGGCATCACAGTTAGGAGTACCTAACAACTCATTCAATATCCTAGCCGAAAATGGCACATTTCTGCCTCGTACATGTACATTTTTGTATTTAGTTTTAGTGAGCCAATTTGCATAAAACTCTCGAACCAACGACAAATTACAGTCACCCGGATGGTAAAAAATAAACCGCAGGCCTAACTCAACGACAGTCCTATATATGTCAGGAAATTGAGACTGTAACCTTACCGAATCGACGTATTCATCCCCCATATATTTTGCTTCCCGCTGGCAGTCAAACCAAGTCAAACCATATCGCTCAACCGTCTTTTTACCGAATTTTTGGGCTGGTTCCCTATTTTCGGACCCGGATGCTTCACCCTTTCTACTCCGCTTAGACCCCGCCATATTCTTGGCTTTTGGTGCCATTGTAACCTGTAAAAAAAACTTTTAAAAAAAAAATTAGAAAAAAATTATGGGGGGGGGGGTCGGGTTGGGAAGTGAGGGGGAGAGAAAAACAAAATAAGGTGGTTTAGAAGTGAAAGAGAAGTAAGGAAGTGGAGGATTTATAGTTAGTGGGGGCAAGAAGAAGAATGTTGGTGGGAGTTAAAATGGAGGAAAGAGGAGAGTTGGTGTTGTTAATGGAGGAATGTGGGAATTTGAAAAGAAATTGGAGAGGATTTGGGGTGGTGGGTAGGTTGTGAGAAAGAGAGAATGGGGAATGAATGTGGTATTTGGGGTTTTAAAGAAGTGGGACAGGGAAAAGTCCGGGTCGAAACCCGGATTAAAAAAATTTGGGGCTTGGCGCGATGGGGGCGCGGTGCGCCTGCCAGTGCGCCTGGTACAATATTATTTTATTTTATTTTTTCTTTTTGAAATACAATTTTAACTAAAACTAAGAACTAAACGAATTACCTAGATTCTATGAATTAAAACTATGCTAAAAAATTTCAAACACGAACTTCCTATCTATTACACAGTGTTCATGGGTTGCCTCCCATGTAGCGCTTGATTTAACGTCGCGGCACGACGCAACTTGAATCATTCATCATTTAGCTCAAGAACCTCCCGATCACGATTAGAATCCTCACCGAAATAGTGTTTCACCCTTTGCCCATTGACCAAGAATGTAAGGCCAGTCTTGCCTTTAAGTTCAACAACTGCATGTTGTATCATTCTGACTACTTCAAAAGGACCACTCCACTTCGACCTTAGTTTTCCAGGGAATAAACATAGTCTGGAGTTAAAGAGTAGTACCTTATCTCCAGGATTGAAGGTACGAGCTACAATGTGCTTGTCATGCCACCTCTTCGTCTTTTCTTTGTAAAGTTTGGCATTCTCATACGCGTGGAGCCTAAACTCCTCAAGTTAATGCAACTGATTTAATCTCTTTTTACCGGCTAGTTCGGGGTCTAAGTTCAGCTTCTTGATTGCCCAATATGCTTGATGCTCCAATTCCACCGGAAGGTGACATGATTTCCCAAATACTATGTGATAGGGAGAAGTCCCTATTGATGTCTTGTACGCAGTCCTATATTCCCACAACGCATCATCTAATTTATCAGACCAATCCTTCCTTTGCTTATTCACCATTTTCTGTAAAATTTGCTTCACCTCTCTATTCGAAACCTCCACTTGGCCACTTGTTTGAGGATGGTAAGTTGTAGAAACCTTATGACGAATGCCATACTTAGCAAGCAGATTCTTAACAAGATGGTTAATGAAATGCTTATCTCCATCACTTATAATTTCCCTTGGAGTGCCAAAGGGAGTGAAAATGTGCTACTTGATGAACTTTATCACCACCCTTGAATCATTGGAAGGAAGAGCTACAGCCTCCACCCATTTACTAACATAATCCACAGCCACAAGGATGTATTGGTTTCCACTAGATGGTGGGAAGGTACCCATGAAGTCAATACCCCACACATCAAAGATTTCCACCTCCAAAATGTTACTGAGCGGCATCTCATGTCTTCTTGAAATAGTACCCAACCTTTGGCATTTATCACAACCCTTCACAAAAGAAATAGAATCTTTAAATAACGAGGGCAAAAAGAAACTAGATTGTAGTACCTTATGAGCAGTACGCTCTCCTCCATGGTGACCTCTATATGGGCTAGCATGACAACTCTCAAGCACTTTGTGAACCTCAGATTCCGGAATGCACCTTCTCACTACTCGATTTATGCCTTGCTTGAACAAGAATGGTTCATCCCAAATGTAGAACTTGGCATCATGATTGAGCTTTTTCTTTTGTTGGGTGGTTGCACCCGGGGGATACTCGCCACTTACTATCAAATTCACAATGTATGCATACCATAGCACTTGAGAGATATCTAATGCCATCAATTGTTCATCCGAAAACTCTTCCCAGATTTGCTCACCTTCATTCACATGTGAAAAATTCTCCAACCTAAATAAATGATTTGCTATTTGATTCTCAGTACCTTTTCTGTCTTTGATTTCAAGGTCAAATTCTTGGAGAAGCAATATCCATCGAATTAGCCTTGGTTTAGCATCCTTCTTGTTGAATAGGTATCTAAAGCTGCATGGTCAGTAAAAACAATCACTTTAGTACCTACCAAATACGATCTGAACTTGTTGAAGGTGAATACTAGAGCCATCATCTCCTTCTCAGTCACTATGTAATTAGCTTGTGTAGAGTCAAGGGTCTTGTTTGCATAATAGATCGAGTGGAACACTTTATTCTTTCTTTGTCCCAATACTGCACCCACTGCTACGTCGCTTGCATCACACATGAGTTCAAATGGTAATTCCCAATCAAGAGCAATTAAGATGGGAGCTTCAATTAAGTTCTTCTTCAACATCTCAAAAGCTTTTAAGCACATCTCATCAAAGTCGAACTTCACCTCCTTCTCCAAGAGACTGCACATAGGTCTTGCAATCTTAGAAAAATCCTTGATGAATCGCCTGTAAAAACCTGCATGACCAAGAAAACTACGCACACCTTTTACATAAATGGGAGGGGGCAATTTTTCAATAACTTCTACCTTGGCCTTATCAACCTCTAAACCAGACTTAGACACCTTGTGTCCTAGCACTATCCCCTCTCTGACCAAAAAATGACACTTTTCCCAGTTTAGAACAAAGTTAGTGTCCTCACATCTAGCAAGTACTTTAACAAGATTTCGGAGACATACCTCAAAAGACTTCCCAAAAATGGAGAAATCATCCATGAACACCTCTACAAAGTCTTCCACCATATCATGAAAAATGGCCATCATACACCTTTGAAAAGTCATCGGTGCATTGCAAAGTCTGAATGGCATGCGCTTGAAAGCATAGGTACCATAAGGACAAGTGAACGTGGTTTGTTCCTGATCTTTGGGTGCAATCAAGATCTGGTTGTAATCGGAATACCCATCTAAGAAACAATAGTACTCCTGTCCTGCTAGTCGGTCAAGCATCTGATCAATGAATGGAACAAGGTAGTGATCTTTCCGGGTAGCATCATTTAGTTTCCGGTAATCCATGCAAATCCTCCACCCGGTCACTGTTCTAGTAGGAATCAACTCATTTTTCTCGTTCCTAACCACTGTCATACCTCCCTTCTTGGGAACACATTGTACAGGACTTACCCACTTACTATCAGAGATAGGGTACACAATTCCAGCATCTAGCCACTTTATTACTTCTTTTCTCACCACTTCTTTCATCAAAGGATTTAGTCGACATTGATGTTGTGCACTTGGTTTGTGATCCTATTCCATGTAAATTCTGTGCATACATAATGCTGGACTAATCCCATGAATGTCAGCCATCTGCCATCCAATAGCTTTCTTTCTCCCCTTTAGGATTTGCAATGCCGCTCCAACCTATATTTCAGATAACTCTGCAGAAAGTATAACAGGCAAAGTTTCATTAGTACCTAAAAATGCATACCTGAGGTGAGACGACAATGTTTTCAGTTCCAGCTTTGGGGGTTCCTCGATGGAGGGTTTGGGTGGCGGTCCTAACTCTCGCTCTAATGGTTCCACCCACCGCTTGTGAGGCTCCACAAGTGTTAGATTCAGACATGTTTCTATCTCTTGAGCCTCAGTGTCTTCATCTCTCTTATGACCTATTAATACTCTTTCTAAGGGGTCTTCGGGCACAACTAACTGTGACTCTACTATGTGATCCACCATAGTAATAGTAGACAACTCTTCATAAATAGAAGGTAATTTTAGAGCGCGGTAAACATCAAATACCTCTACGTTATCATGTGCCCTCATGTTTAATTGATCAGCTGCTACATCAATTAATGCCCTACCCATTTCCAAGAAAGGACGTCCCAAAATGAATGGAACTTCAGGATCTGGTTTAAAGTCTAAGACCATAAAATCTACTGGAAAGATCAATGAACCTACTTGCACTAACACATCTTCTACCACCCCCTCTGGCCTAGTAATGGATCTATCAACAAGTTGAAGAATAACAGTGGTTCGTTTTGGACTACCCAATCCAAGCTTTAGATACAAATATAAGGGCATCAAATTTATACTTTCCCCCAAATCACACAACCCTCGGGCATGAACACTTTGCCCAATTGTAATCTGCACAGTAAAACTACCCGGATCTTTTAACTTTTTGGGCAGTCTGTTTTGAATCCTTGAGCTGCACTCCTCAGTAAGTGCTACAGTTTCATATTCCGTGAGCCTCCTCTTGCTAGCCACAATGTCCTTCACGTATTTAGCATACTTCGGGATACCTTGCAAAATGTCAACCAAAGGTAGATTTTTGTGTTTAAGGAGAGAGAGAAACTTACTGAAACATTCATCTTCATTCTGTTTTTTGAGCCTCTGTGGAAATGGAGGTGGTAATTTCTTCTTAGGAATGGGTACCTCAACTTTGGAGCTTTTTACTACCTCTTCCACATTCTTTTCTTTGTTACTTACCTCAGTGTCTCTCTTCTTTGGAGTTAGTTCCTCTAATTGCAGCCCACTTCTTGTACGTACCGCATGCAATTGCTTTGGATTGGGCTCAGTATCACCAGGCAGCCCACCTTGGGGTCGCAAGTTCAAAGAATTGGCCACTTGCGCAACTTGTTTCTCTAAACTCATTTGGGACATCTGGATGTTTCTAATGTTCTCATCCTGCGTATCTATTCTAGCATTTAATTTGGTCCCTATTTCAGTCAAGAACTTCTTTGCTAGATCATCCCAAGTAGTGATGGAGTTTGGTGGCTCAGAGTCTAACCAACGCCTTGCAGCTCCTAACAATGAGTATGGGAACAAAGTCAACTTTACATAGTCTGAACAGACTCCAATTGGGATGTATGTATTGGTAATGTCTATGAAAGTCCTAAGATGGACTTGAGGATCTTCATGGGGGAGACCAATGAATTTCCCATTAGTATGGAGGATATGTACCATGTTCTGCTTTAGTTCGAATCTACCCCCCGGTGGAGGTTTCCTAATACTATATGCCAAGTTGGCTGTGAGTGGGACTGCCACATCACGAACTGGTCTTGCGGGTGTGAAAGGCGGTACTCCTTGGTTATTCGAGTTTCTTTGGTTGTTTACGTTTTCCGGGTTATTCAAGTTGTCTTGATTCTCATCATCAATGTTTTTCGGATTACCTAAACCCAATTCTCCTCGTCCTAGATTCATTTTTCTACACTGTCATAGAACTCGTTCAGGTTCGTTGCATGGTTCAACAAGTTCTCCTTTCCTAGCCAGACCTGAAAGTCAAGTGCCTGCAAAAAACAAGCTAAGAGCAAGTACTTAGTAGCCAAATAATCTAATTGTAGACTTAAGAAGATTGAATATAAATCAATTTCTAAGTCCCCGGCAGCGGCGCCAAAAACTTGTTGCTCTCCAGTATACACGCAAGTGTACGTGGTCGCGCAAGTAATATAGATTCTTGAAGAGACGAGTTATCGTTCCCAAGGTACTTATGATCAATTTATATTTAACACTTAATTCTACAAATAAAGGTAAAAGTAACCTTTTCAAAGAGTTGATGATTGATTGTTAACTACTACTAATTATGAACTAAATGAAAGTAACTAATTGTGAACAACTTTGATATAATGTTTCAAGCAAGTTTAAAGCAATTCTAGGGCTGCAGCATATACTGAATATCATGTATCATATTATCGGCATAGAACTAAATTCAGTTGTCAAGTTACTGGTTTATAGGGTTAATTATATGAGTCGGGCTATACATCTCTCATCGCCTACCCCAATTAGCTACATAACTACATCGTTGAGCAGGGATAAATAGACTAATTGGCGAGCATTTATATATCATCATATTTCGTAACCAAGCGAGTTGTTCGTCCGGGAGTCACTTCTGACCACAAATAAGTTCGACTTAACGGGTTGATCAAGCTCTCTATATAATCTGGTCTATCTAACCTCTCCTCTCCTGATTTTAAGGTTAAACAATATATTTATCTCTAGATGACCAGTTAAGAAATACTAAAACAAAAATATAGAAGTAACTTATGATGACAACCAAGAATTAATTCATAAAGCCTTAAATAATCAACAATCCATTCGTAGGTACAGCCCAGAACTAGGGCGTTTAGCTACTCATGCTTTTAGAAAACAAGAAAATACAATAGTTCATGCGATTTCCTACAAATAGAGGAGTTAAGGATTAAAACCTATTACAAACTTGAATTCTTGCCCTTGCACACTAAATCAAAAGTCGAACCCTTACTAATGAACCCTAGGGGTCTATTTATAATAATTAGGAAAACTAAGACCCAATCCTAAACCAACAAGGAGTCCTTTTTAATTGAATGTTCTCTGGAAAAATTGGCATCATGGTGGGGCGCCGCGGCTGAGATTTACTTCTGAACTTTTGGCAGAGGCGCATCGCGCCTCTCAGAGCGCCTGAGAGGCGTCTCTGAATGTTGGCCCTTGGCGCCTCACGCCTAGTAGTGCACCTGGCCCTGGGGTCTTCATCCCTGGCTGCTTTTCATTCTCTTTTACGTCCCATTTCTTCAAGTTGACTCCAATTTCCTTGAGAGTTCCTGAAACAACTAATCATGTGTGTAAGTGTACAATCATTCCAATTTACACCAAAATTTAAGCGAATAACTAGAGATTATCTTTCAATCTTATCAACTTATGGGCAATTATTGACAAGTTGAAGAGAGAAAGTTTGAAAAGAGAGAGAGAGTTTGATTTGTTTTAATACCACAGGGTCGAAGCAAGAAGGAGTATTTATGCTTGGTATCGGGTCCCTGAACAGAGGCGACCCTTGGTTTTTAAACTTAAAAGACGTCTGTAACTGACACAAGAGATAGGGAGATGACAGGTGGCACTGACCGTTAACAGAATACATAGTAGTGAAGTGTGGATGTGTGAGAGTCTTTGCTCTGACAAGTTAAGTGCATCTAAATTATTAATTAACCAAAAGGAAGAAAATTTACTGACCGAATTGAAGCAAGTTAAGACTCTAGAGCCTATTAGTAGAATTGACAAGCATATTTGGCGTTATAGAATAACCAGGGATGACATGAAGTGAAGCAGATGTAATTTTTTTAATTGCCAAAAAAATGTTTCTTACTTTTCTTTTCAACTTCCAAGATAATGGTATCTACAAAAGAGAAACTAACACTTTAGTCAGTAACCTGGTGCATAACTTCGTAGTAATTACACTTCAATAAACTAACAGAAAAACTCACAATATATTTCTTTTACTACAACTGGATGTTTCATGTTTTTTATTTTTGATCCTCATTAAGCTAACCCATGATCATTTGCTATTCATTTACATTTTTGAGTTTGTAAATGATAACAATCACGACCCAAAGTATACCCTAGATGTGATATGGCGTATAGGACTCTGAGAGGTCCTACACAAATTAATTAACATATGTTTACACAGTATAATAGAGAAAAGTAAAGAATGTCATAAGATGAAAGAGTTTGATATAAAAGTAGAAATCTAACATAGTATTGACAAGTCATCTCGTACATTAAAAATTGTGGTCAGAACGTAAAGCCTACACCACGTACAACATCCAAAACAAAGTATATGAAAATGATAAAGGTGATATAGTCCTTGGAATATGAGGACTCACCAGGGCCATTTCTATACAACTCCAGTGAGGGCGGAGGCTGAGGCATCGGATGATGTGATCACATGTACGATTCTTTTATGTCGTCATCCCGCCTTCACTTTTTTTTGCCCTGGTTTTACATATTTTTATTTGTTTGTGTATTATGTTTCTTGTATAGGTATGACATATGTGCGTAAGGCAGCGCCGTTGCGTGTGTCGACCCTCGTGGGTGAGTCTTTAGTAATAGATTAGGTGTTTTGAACTTTCTAAGTTACAATCCATGGGCGTGACACCCAGACTGACCTTATATTGTTAGAGATGCTTGATTTAGACATGATTCTTGATATGGATTGGTTAATCCCCTATCGTGTGGTTTGATATTGTTTCATTAAGACTATTACCTTAAGCATGCTTGGTATTCCTCACGTGCGGTTCAAGTATTTTCTTTTATTCAGGCCCGGAGGCTAGTGGCTAGAGGATGTATGTCCTATTTGGCATATCTGCGGAATGTGAGTAGGGAGGTTCTTTTAGTTGAGTCTGTGCCTGTTGTTTGAGACTTTGTAGATCTGTTTATTACCGACCTACATGGCCTACCTCTAGAGAAAGATATTGACTTTTTTATTGAGCTTGTTTCTAGTACATGACCTATTTCCATTCCACCATATCAAATGGCTCATGCAGAGCTTAGTGTTTAGCTTCAAGATCACTTAGGTAAGGGATTCATTAGGTCTAATATATCGCCTTGGGGTGCACCCATTCTATTTGGGAACAAGAAGGACGGTTAAATGTGCATATGTGTTGATTATAGACATCTAAATAAGGTGACGATAAAGAACCGTTAACCCATGCCTAGGATTAATTATCTGTTCAACAAGTTTCAGGGTGTTGCAGTGTTCTCGAAGATTGATCTGATGTCTGGTTACCATCAGTTGTGGATTAGGGCAACAGACATCCCTAAGACTACATTTAGGACTTTTTATGGCCACTATCAGTTCCTAGTGATGTCTTTTAGGTTGACTAATGCCCATGTAGTTTTCATGGAGTTGATGATGCGAGTGTTCAGGTCGTATCTTGCTTTTTTTCCCATTATTTTCATAGATGATATTCTAGTATACTCGCGGAGCAGGAGTGATCATGAGTAATATTTGAGGATTTTTCTCCTAACTTTTAGAGATCGGCAACTTTAAGCCAAGTTCTCAAAGTGCGAGTTTTGTCTTGAGTCTATTGCATTCTTGGGGAACATGATGTCCAACGATGGCATTATGGTAGATCCGACAAATATTGGGGTTATTTGTGATTGGTCTAGGCCCACATTAGTTACTGAGTTACAGAGCTTCATCAGATTAGCAGGGTACTATATATGATTTGTAAAGAACTTATCCACCATTGCAGCACCCTTGACCTTGTTGACTCTCCTTTATGTGCCTTTTGAGTGGTTTGAGGAGTGTGAGTTGAGCTTTCGATAGCTCTAGGAGTTGCTGACAACTACTGTAATATTGACTCTTCCAGTTGAGGGAAAGGGATTCATGGTTTATTGTGACACATCCATCATTGGTTTGGGTTTTGTTCTTATGCAGTGGGGCAGCGTTATTACTTATGCATTGAGGCAGCTAAGACAGCATAAGCACCCACCCATGACTTGGAGTTGGCGGTGGTAGTTTTTGTGCTTAAGATATAAAGACACTAAGTGTATGGATTACCTTATGACATATTCACGGATCATAGGAGTCCTCAGTGTATTATATGCTAGAAGGACCTTAATTTGAGGTAGTGTCGCTGGATTTAGCTTCTGAAAGACTATGACCGCTCTATTCTCTAACATTCGAGTAATGCGAATGTGGTAGCGGGTGCCTTGAGTTCGAAGGCAGTTATTATGGGTAGTCTAGCCTTCTTATCCACTGTGGAGTGACCTTTAGCTTTGGACATTCAGTCCTTAGTTAATCAGATAGTCCGATTGGATGTTTTGGATTCTAAGTGTGTTCTAGCCTATGTGGGAGTTCAGTCCTCTCTTCTTGATTAGATTTTTAGCCATAAGTTTGATGATGATACCTTGGTGAAACTTTGAGAAAGAGTGTTAGCAGGTGATGCAGGTCAGGTTACCTTGGATTTAGATAGGGTTTCAAAGTTTACAGGTCGTATATGTGTTCCGAGAGTTAAGGGTTTGATTCAGTTGATACTATAGGAGGCCTATCGTTCTATATATTATGTTCATAAGGAACCGTGAAGATATATCGTGACTTGAGGCAATATTACTCATGGGCCGGCATGATGAGAGGTATTGCAGACTATGTATCATGTTGCTTGAGTTCTTAGTAGGTGAAGGTTGAACATTTGAGACCTGGTGGTGAGTTCTAATGATTACCCATTGCAGAGTGGAAGTGCGATCACATCACCATAGTATAACACCTAGATATTTAGTAGGCCAAAACTAGAGCTAAACACGAGGGTTAACATCAAGGAAGAAAGGTAGGGATCAAGGGCAAAGGGGCAAGGGCCAAGGCTGCCCAAGCCTTTCCAACGCATAGCCCCATGACCACGAGGGCCTTCACAATCAGTGGTCGTCACCTCGAGTCATGGATCCACTCATGGAAGTGGAGGCAGTAGCCTCCTTAGGCTTCCCCAAAAGTGTCCCCTTCACATGAGTCACTTCATGGCTCGTGAAGACTTAGACGGCTCGTGGGAGTGGTCTTGAACATGTCTTAGTAGATTGGTCAGGGAGGGTGGCTTGGCCTAGCCACTGCCTCAAGGCCCACGAGAGGGACCACATCTCGTGGATCCCCTCGTGAGGTTGCCTTGGGCGGGTAGACTAAAAGGCATGGAATGCCTAGCCACTACCTCAAGACCACGGATGGGACCACAGCTCGTGGGGCCCCTCGTGGTCCCTGGGCAAGTGACTTAAATGAGGGTGTATTTTGGGAAGTTCCTTTTTAAATTGGTATTAAATGATGTAGTTTTGCATTATTTTTATACACCTATATAGGTCATTTTTAAGGAAAATTCACCTAAACTAAGTCATATTTCCCAAACACCCAAATATTCTAACAAACTTCCTCTCCTCTCCAAAAATTCTCTCTCTAGAGCTTCAAGGAAAAAGAAGAAGAAAGTTGGAGCAAGGGTTGAAGAAGCTAGGGTTCCTACTCAAATTCTTTGGATTTCCATTTCTAAGTTATGGTAGCTCTTCATCCATGGAGTCCCTCCAAACTCAATTTTAAAACTAGTGATTTCCCCAAAAGTTAGGGTTTGACTTCAATCTCATGTGTTCCTTTTAGAAACGTTTCTAATGATTGATTTATGATATATTATATATGAATTGATGATTTCCTATGGTTTTTATGTTGAATTCCCTAAAAAACCCATGAAACCCTGAAATTTCTCAATTACGATCTAGTGATGTGGGTTTGTTGATTATAGAAAGATATTATGAGATTATGCTTATAGTAATTGAGCTATTTGAATTGTGTTATCATCCATGTATAATATAGTAACTCTATATGTATTGATGGAATATGATCTATGGTCCTTGAAGGGTAATGTACTATGAGAATTATGTATGATTATGAGGTTTATGTATATGCTTTAAGAACACTTTGAGAGTAAAGTGGTTATGATAATGTTGTTGTTGTGGATTGATTGAAAGGTTAATCTAATGAACTCATGATGAACATGATGTGAAAGGTTTTCTCACATAATTATATACCTTGAATCGGTAGGCCACGTGCACCCTTTCATGTGTAACTATAAAGAGCTATTTTAATGATGTACCTTGAATCGGTAGGACAAGGGTGCCCTTTCATGAGTAATGATGTTAAATGATATTTAACTACTCCATGGGAATGTATTGCTTAGCACTGAATGGATATTGTGTGAGGTTGAAGCTCTCCCGTAGTAGGGTCGGGTTTCTAGAAGCAACCTCGTGAGATGGAAGCTCTCCCGTAGAATGGCCAGGTTTCTAGTAGCAATCTCCTTATCCCATAAACTATGTTCCCATATAGGTATTTAGCTAGTGGATCCACCTAAGCTAAGAGTTACCGGTTCTACCTTAGGCAAGTAGATCAACCATTTTCGATGTGGGAGTCACCGAATTCCATGTTAAAGCTCACATGGTCTCATGTCGGTTAAGGCTTATTCCCCATATGAACAAGAGGTTAATAATCAACTAAGGCAGGCTTGAAGAAGCATCCCATATGTATCAAAAGCTTTAAAGATGTTGCTAGCTTGCAAGTAAAGATAATGAAAATGCATGATGGCCTAAAGAGGTTTACCTGGGATGGGTGGGATTATGGGATCTTATTCATGCATTGCACAAGTAGACTTTGAGGGTACTTACGGTATGTTTCCCTTATGGTATGATGATGTATGAGTTGATTATCCTTACAACTTATGCTTTTCCTTTGACTTCAAAATGATGCTTTAACTTAGTAAACTGCATACATTCAACTAAAATGTCCCTTTTTGCATGATTCAGTGTTTTTATGCATGGCTAACATACTTAGTGCATTTTTGTACTAACCCATATTTTTCTACATTTTCCCCAAGTGTAGGGTCCAGTTATCAACATGGTCCCCATTGTTGCTAGAGCTTGGATTTGTTCATTTCTCCTTACTTGTTGGTGAGTCCTCATGGTTCGAGGATGAACATTATCATTGTAGTTTCATTCCTGTATTTCCCTTTTTCGGATTATGTTCTAAGGGTTGTGACCCTATTTGATTCGACTATTGTAATAGATGGTTAATTGAGACAAGTCTAGACTTTCGCTTTCCTTTAAGAAAAATTTAGACTTGCAATGCAGTTTTACTCTTTATTGTTCTATCTTTTTGTTATGATATGCTGAGTGGATTACATGGTGCCTTTAGGGATTCTATGTGCCTTGTTACGTCTAGGGGGGTACCCTTAGGTCGTAACAAACGTGGTATTAGAGCATAATGTTTGGAATGATTCTAGGATCATGTCTCATAAGACACATCTAGTAAAGTATTGTTCATGAGTGTGAAGCGTTCCACACTTATGAATGAGAGGCTAAAAGATGATTAGGAAACTACATTTCTTTCATTACTCTTAAGTCGTGCCTTATAGTTTAACTCTATAAAGTCCCTCTCCTAATCCTTCTCTTGTGTTTTCAGGATAGGAATACAGGAAGGGCAAAAGCTAGAAGAATGGAGGGTGACAATGTGAATGAGGAAGCTCCTCAAGTTAATCAAGCTCCAATTAATCTTTCGGCTATGTCAGATGTGGAGGTTAGATCGGCTTTCCAAATGTTGGCCCAATCTTTGATGACCCAAGCTCAAGCGGTGACGGGTCAGGCCAACAGACATGTTGTGACTCATGTGAACCATAATATTTATTCCGCGGCTTCTAGAGTGAGGGATTTTGCGAGAATGAACTCTCCCGAGTTTCATGGATCCAAAGTGGAAAGGACCCTCAAGAATTTATGAATGAGGTTTACAAAACATGTAGCGACCATTTTTAAAGAGACCTAAGTTATACTTGCGACACTCAAAAGCGATTAACGAGGTCATACTAATTATAATCTAGTAGAGGGATTAGATGCATAATGACCTCCGAAAAGTAATTTAAGAAAATAACAGAGGAGATTTTCATGTATATATTATTCTCACACTCAAGGATGAAATAACAAGAATATTACAAGCTTCAGAGTACCGAAATCAGCCACACTCATGCTTCACACAAACATTCGAAAGTAATAGTAGATTTAGGATATTACAAGACTTAGGTTTACACACCCCAAAAAGAACAAAACATATAGCCATATTTATATTACAACTCATGGTGACATGATCAAATCAGCCCTCAAAATCCCATGTAAATATACAACACATAGAATATGTACAAGTCCCAAGGTTTATACAAAATATAGATGCCTATATGCAAATTTGATATTCCTTAAGGCTCTCAAAACATCCATCTCCAATGGCCAGCTTCAAGCATCATCTCGAACAGCCCCTACGATAGAAACAACTATTCCTAAGCATATAGCTTAGTGGTGTAAAAACTATAGGTTTGGAACCCTCAAATTCAGCAAGTTATCATTCTCAAGTCAAGGGCAGCATAATTGAACATAATAAATAAATCAAGTAAACAATATATAAAGAGTATCAAGTTTCATATTTAAAGATCCAAATGTCAAGAACGCTCATAGCACAGTTTTCCAAGAGATTCAACAACAAGGTTCGCCCAATATATACATCACGTCGTCACACCAAGCACAAACAGGTATCAAGAAGGGTCAAAACCCAATAATCAAGAGAACCAAGAACCATATTAAAAATGTCTTTCTAGTTCGTACTAAAATGGACAGCTTCCATTCTTAAGACTGACTAAAAATCCAGAGTCAAGATGGTAAATGATCCGAATCAAGAGGCATGCCAAGAGTGACAAAGTCATAGCCACAAGAAGGACAAGGTCCCAACAAGATTGCTAAGTGATCAAACAATCCGTACAAGTGGGCGAGTTACACAAGCGTCTTTAATGTATTAATGAATACCAATACGACAATGCAAAGTGACAAGAGGTAACCAAGGTACCAAAGTAAACTTTTAGATATACCACAAAGGTAAAAGGAGTACAAGTATAGGTTTATACACAAACCTCAGTTCTTTAGCACAAAAACAGTCCAACACAACTTCACGAGTTCAAATCGTAGACCAACCAGCGTATCAAAGTATTCAACTCGTACATGAGGATATACAACCTTAAAAAATGAATTCAATAACTTATTTAATTTATAGTAGCTCAATAATGATGGCGTAACACAAGGTTATCATCACAAGTAAGCCTAGCCTGTACAAATACGACTATACTCCGAAAACAGAAATTTTGCCCAATAAAAGCACTACATGTCGCAACTTAGATTTGAAACAGAAAGAGGCCAAAATGGAATTTATATCCTTCATAAAAGATGTAGGTACATCTCTTAAGCTTGAAAATAATCAAGAATCATCGCAAAATACGCTTTTGACAAAAAGATATAATCAAAACACTAACAGTTGAACATACAGGATTCCAAATTCCAAATCATATTTATTCACCTAAAAAGGATTTATACAGAACGAGAAATTATAAAAGTACTAAACACTACCCAGCTAAAAGATACAAGTTTTGATTACTCACCAAAAGGTAGGATGTCTCGACTTCCAGCTAGAAGGACCAAGGTTTTCTCTTGTGATTTTGATAAACAACTGGTTAGAAAATGTTCTTAGGTTCTTGGACTTCAGTTCCAAATGAAAATCACAAGAGGAGGTGTGATTATCTAGTCTTAAGAGTGATGCTTAGTCACATACACAACTGTCACTAAAAGGTGCTGCCCCAAATTATAGTGTGCTGCCCAAAATGTATACATATACACCTATATGTATATAATTGATACCAACACTCTCAATTCATATGAAATTTTAATTAGAAGAATTACGTAACTACCCCCATACAATAACTTAAATTACGTGCACAATTTATTTTAAGCAAGGTTGCAAATATCACAAATTTTCAAGTTCCCAAAATAAGAGTAAAACATATTGTAGTAATTAAGAAATGATGCATCGACATGCAAGAGTTGGTCTAGTATTTTAGGGGTGTTACAACTCTCTCCCCCTTAAAGAATTTCGTCTCAAAATTTACCTTACACTAGTCCCGGAACAAGTGCGGATATAGGGTCTTCATGTCTTCTTCTCTTTCCCAGGTAGCTTCTTTTCCAGAATGGTTCCTCCAAAGTACCTTTACTAAGGGGATTCTCTTGTTCCAAAGTTTCTTTACTTCTTGAGCATGAATTAGAATAGGTTCTTCATTATACGACAAGTCAGGATTAACCTCAATATATTCTACTGGAAGAACATGAGATGGATCAGAACGATATCTTCTGATCATAGAAACATGGAAGACATTGTGGATCTTGTCTAACTCAGGTAGCAACGCCAATTTATATGCAATTGGTCCAACCCTTTCAAGTATCTCATAAGGTCCAATAAATCGGGGACTAAGTTTTCCTTTCTGGCCAAATCTCATAATCTTTTTCCATGGAGACACATTTAAGAATACTTTATCTCCAACTTGATATTCAATATCACACCTTTTAAGATCAGCGTACGACTTTTGTCTATCCGAAGAAATATTTAGACGATCTTTGATAATTTTTACCTTGTCCTCCGTTTGTTGCACAATTTCAGGACCAATAAGCTTTCTTTCACCAATTTCACTACAACAAAGAGGGGTCCGGCATTTTCTTCCATAGAAGGCTTCATAGGGAGGCATTCCAATATTCAATTGGTATCTATTATTGTAAGCAAATTCTATCAAAGCGAAGTGTTTGTCCCTAACTACCTTTAAACTCAATAATGCAAGCTCGAAGCATATCCTCCAAAATTTGTATCACTCTTTCCGACTGGCCGTCAGTTTGAGGATGGAACGAAGTGCTAAACCTCATATTAGTACCCAAAACTTCATGCAAGCTACCCCAAAATCTAGATGTAATCCTTGGGTCCCGGTCTGATACAATAGACACAGGGATCCCGTGTAGTCTTACAATCTCATTAATATACAACTCAGCTAAACGCTCAAGTGAGTAATCCATCCTGATTTCTAAGAAGTGAGCACTCTTGGTTAGCCTGTCCACCATCACCCATATTGCATCATGATTTCTCTGAGTGCGAGGAAGTCCAGAAACAAAGTCCATAGTTATTCTCTCCCATTTCCATTCCAGCATCGACAAGGGTTGTAGTAAACCCACTGGGACTTCATGTTCTGCCTTTACTTGTTGACAAACCAAACATTTAGAGACGAACTCCGCAATGTCTCTCTTCATACCATTCCACCAATAATTTTCTTTGATGGTCCGGTACATGTTTATACCTCCAGGATGCATTGCATATGGTGAAGTATGTATTTCATTCAATATTTCTCTCCTCAATTTGTCATCATTAGGGACACCTAACCTGTTTTGATAAAATAGGCCACCATCCTCCGTAAATGTAAAATCAAGTTTTTTCCCACTTTGAACTTCTCTGGTCAATTTTACAAGTTTCTCATCTAACATTTGTGCTTCTTTCACCTGTTCAAGTAATATTGGCTTTACTTGTAAATTAGCAATAGTTGAACCATTTGCATCTAGTGTAAAACAAACATTCATGGCTCTTAACTCAAGGAACAACGGTAAAGGACTCAAAGAAATGCTTGCGAAGGATTTCCGACTTAAGGCATCTGCAACCACATTGGCTTTACCTGGATGATAACAATCGTGCAGTCATAATCCTTGATGAGTTCAAGCCATCTAAGTTGTCGAAGGTTTAGCTCCTTTTGAGTACCCAAGTACTTTAAGCTCTTGTGATCAGTGAAGATATGACATTTCTCTCCATATAAATAATGCCGCCATTATTTTAAAGCAAACATTATAGCAACAAGTTCAAGATCATGAGTAGGATAATTCAATTCATGCGGTTTTAATTTCCGATAGGCATAAGAAATTACCTTCCCTTATTGCATCAAAACACATCCGAGACCATTGTGAGAAGCATCACTGTATACTACATACTCTTTCCCTTCAATTGGTAGAGTAAGTATAGGCGCTTGAGTCAATAAGGATTTGAGAGTTTCAAAGCTCTCTTGACATTTGTCATCCCAAATAAACTTTACTTCCTTCTGCAAGAGCTTAGTTAAAGGAGGTGATAATGGAAAAGCCTTTCACATATCTTCTGTAGTATCCTGCTAAGCCCAAGAAACTTCTTACCTCAATCGGACTTTTGGGAGGTCTCCATTCAACAACTGCTTGTAATTTACTAGGATCCACCTTCACACCTTCAGTTGATACAACATGTCCTAGAAAAGCTACTTCATCAAGCAAATATTCACACTTGGAAAATTTAGCATAAAGTTCTTTCTCCTTCAAAATTTTCAAAATAATCCGAAGGTGTTTATCATGGTCTTCACTACTGCTGGAAATATTAAAATATAATCTATAAAAACAACCACAAAATGATCAAGATAAGGCTTGAATACTCGATTCATTAGATCCATGAATACCGCAGGAGCATTTGTTAATCCGAATGGCATCACCAAAAATTCATAATGACCATATCGAGTTCTAAAAGTATTCTTAGGAATATCTTTCTCACTAACATGCAGTTGGTGATATCCAGACCTTATCAATTTTTGAGAATACTTTAGCACCTTTAAGTTGGTCAAACAAATCATCAATTCTTGGTAGTGGATATCTATTCTGGATTGTTATTCTTTTCAATTGTCTATAGTTAATACAAAGCCTAAGAGTGCCATCTTTCTACTTTACGAATAAAACAGGGATACCCAAGGAGAAATAGTAGGTCGAATAAATACTTTCTCAAGTAGTTCTTGCAATTGATCTTTCAATTCTCTTAACGCTGCTGGAGTCATTCTATAAGGGGTGATCGAAATAAGAGTAGATCCAGAAATAAGCTCGATTGGAAATTCAACCTCTCTTTCCAGGAGCAATCCCGGAAGGTTTTTTGGAAATACTTCTGGAAAATCACATACAACAGGTATGTCCTTGATACAAGGACTCTTCAACTGTGTATCAACAATGTGAGCAAGGTATGCCCCACAACCTTGGCGCATCAACTTTCTTGCCAAGGCCGCAGAAATAAACTAGATGTCACTGATCTTTCACCTTGTAAATATGTGTCAAAATGTAGGATCTTTAAAAGTCGCATGCTTAGACCTACAATCTACCACCGCATCATATTTATAAAGCCAATCCATCCCGATAATAACATCAAAATTCTTGAAGGGCATTTCAATCAAATCAGTAGGGAAGACTAGGTTTTGAATCACGAAGGGACAATCTTGGTAAACTTGATTACACACAACTTGATAACCCAAAGGACTTTCAACCAGCACATCCTAATTAAGTCCCACAAATTTCACATTTTCAGGAAGAACAAGTGATGAACAAATATAGGAATGTATAGAACCAGTATCAAATAATGTAAATATACATAAGACAAATAAGTGAAATTTACTGACAACCACATCTTGTCCATCTTGATCATCCCTCAGCCTTATAGCATAAGCGCGTGTAGTAGCCCTTTGCCCACTAGCTTGATTAGCTCCACTTGTACTTGCTGCCTGGGTGTTTTTAGGTCTTACACCTCTATTAGTTTGAGGAGGATTTACAGAAGGCTTATGAACTGAGCCTTCTGTTCTCAACGATGGAGCATTATTAGGATTAGGACAATCCTTCACTTTATGATCAAAGCTCCCACAATTGAAACATGCACCATAAGCTCTCCTTCAAGTACCATAATGATTCTTTCCACATTGTAGACAAGTGGGAATGCGAGGCTTGCCTTGGTCATAATTTGGAGTGCTAGTTGTAGAAAATTTTGATTTGTTTTGCCTTTGTTGAGGCGGCCCGTTATCACTACCATCCTTAGAATTATCAAACCTTCCTCTTTTAGATGGACCCCCAAAATCTGGTCTAGGCTTTCGGAATCTGTTTTCATTTCTACTAGCTTCTTCTTTATCAAGTCGTTCCCAAGTAAAAGCAGCAAACACTAACTTACAAAATTTCTCATGTTGCAGGATCGCCATATTCTTCCTAATAGAATCATTTAATATGTCTTCAAACTTCCTGCACTCATCTTTTTCCTCTTTAATAATACCACCAGCATAGCGAGAGAGCCTTAGAAACTTCTGTTCGTATTCAGCAATAGACATGCCTCATTGCCTTAGATTCAAAAACTCTTTTTTCTTTGCATCTCAATAAGCAGGTGGGACATACTTCATACGAAATTCCTTAAGAAAATCATCCTAAGTAAGAACAGGAGGATTTACCTTGGCATTCGGAACACTTACCCACCAATCATAAGCATCCTTTGGTAATAGTGAAATAGCATACTTAAATTTTGCAACATCTGAACACTCTAACTGCTCAAATACCCTCTCCACGCGATCAAGCCATTGTTCAGCATTAGTGGGATCAACAGTGCCTTCAAACTCCACTCCACCCATTTTCCTGATTTTCTCAAAGTTAATCCCGTGGGGATCATGCATTGATTCAGCCATGTGGTGAAAGAATTCAGCCATTTGTTGAAAATGAGGATTCATGGTTTGACTACCATGACTCATGTGAGGATGTGGACCAGCTCTTACACCCTGATGGTTTCCCACTTCAGAACCACTAGTGTGGGGAACATACTGATTCGAGATATGTTCTCCAATCCCTTATAGTGCATGAGGTTGAGAAACAGAGGCAACCGAACCTTCACGAGCAGCTTCCATAGGTCGGTCAGAAGAAGTGGCCATGACTTAATTCCTTCAAAAGGAAAGATCACATTGCATTAGGGATATGTACTTGATGCATATGCACTCTACATGCGATAAAAACATTATAAACCATGTAATTGACCATATAATACAAATAGAACCTTTTTTGAAAGTGAACAAGTATACAAGTAATTCAAATCAAAATTCCTAGAACCACAAACCTAGGCTTTGATACCAACACTTGTAGCGATCCTTTTTAAACAGACTTAACTTATACTTGCGACACTCAAAAGCGATTAATGAGGGAATACTGATTATAATCTAGTAGAGGAATTAGATGCATAATGACTTCCGAAAAGTAATTTAAGCAAATAACCGACGAGCTTTTCATGTATATATTATTCTCACACTCAAGGATGAAATAACAAGAATATTACAAGCTTCTGAGTACCGAAATCAGTCACACTCATGCTTCACACAAACATTCGAAAGTAATAGTAGATTTAGGATATTACAAGACTTGGGTTTACACACCCCAAAAAGAACAAAACATATAGCCATATTTATATTACAACTCATGGTGACATGATCAAATCAGCCCTCAAAATCCCATGTAAATATACAACACATAGAATATGTACAAGTCCCAAGGTTTATACAAAATATTGATGCCTATATACAAATGTGATCTTCCTTAAGGCTCTCAAAACATCCATCTATAATGGCCAGCTTCAAGCATCATCTCGAACAGCCTCTACGATAGAAACAACTATCGCTAAGCATATAGCTTAGTGGTGTAAAAACTATAGGTTTGCAACCCTCAAATTCAGCAAGTTATCATTCTCAAGTCAAGGGAAGCATAATTGAACATAATAAATAAATCAAGTAAACAATATATAAAGAGTATCAAGTTTTATATTTAAAGATCCAAATGTCAAGAACGCTCATAGCATAGTTTTCCAAGAGATTCAACAACAAGGCTCACCCAATATATACATTACGTCGTCACACCAAGCACAAGCAGGTATCAAGAAGGGTCAAAACCCAATAATCAAGAGAACCAAGAACCATATTAAAAATGTCTTTCTACTTCGTACTAAAATGGACAACTTCCATTCTTAAGATGGACTAAAAATCCAAAGTACAGATGGTAATGATCTGAATCAAGAGGCATGCCAAGAGTGACAAAGTCACAGCCACAAGAAGGACAAGGACCCAACAAGAGTGCTAAGTGATCAAACAATTCGAACAAGTGGGCGAGGTACACAAGCATCTTTAATGTATTAAATAATACCAATACGACAATGCAAAGTGACAAGAGGTAACCAAGGTACCAATGTAAACTTTCAGATATACCAGCAGGTAAAAAGAGTACAAGAATAAGTTTATACACAAACCTCAGTTCTTTAGCACAAAAACAGTCCAACACAACTTCACGAGTTCAAATCGTAGACCAACCAGCGTATCAAAGTCTTCAACTCGTACACGAGGATATTCAACCTTAAAAAAATGAATTCAATAACTTATTTACTTTCTAGTAGCTCAATAATGATGGCGTAACACAGGGTTATCATCACAAGTAAGCCTAGCCTGTACAAATATGACTATACTACAAAAACAAAAATTTTGCCCAATAAAAGCACTTCATGTCGCAATTTAGATTTGAAACAGTAAGCAGCCAAAATGGAATTTATATCCTTCATAAAAGATGTAGGTACATCTCTTAATCTTGCAAATAATCAAGAATCATTGCAAAATACGCTTTGCACAATAAGATATAATCAAAACACTAACAGTTGAACATACAGGATTTCAAACTCCAGAATCTGGACAGGACATGTCATATGTTGCGTCTCTTATTTCGTAGTCATAAAAGCTAAATTAGAGTTTACCATAAACAGAAAAGTTGTAGGAATAAGAATCAGCTTTCCAAATAATATTTATTCACTGAAAAAGGAGTTATAGAGAACGAGAAATTCTAAAAGTACTAAACACTACTCAGCTAAAAAAAAACAAGTTTTGATTACTCACCAAAAGGTAGGATGTCTCGACTTCCAGCTTGAAGGAGCAAGATTTTCTCTTGTTATTTTGATGAACAACTGGTTAGAAATTTTTCTTAGGTTCTTGGACTTCAATTCCAAACGAAAATCACAAGAGAAGGTGTGATTATATAGTCTTAAGAGTGATGCTTAGTCACATATACAGCTGTCACTAAAAGGTGCTGCCCCAAATTATTGTGTGCTGCCCAAAATGTATACATATACACCTATATGTATATAATTGATACCAACACTCTCAATTCATATGAAATTTTAATTAGAAGAATTATGTAACTACCCCCATACAATACCTTAAATTACGAGGACAATTTATTTTAAGCAAGGTTGCATATATCACAAAATTTCAAGTTCCCAAAATAAAAGTAAAACATATTGTAGTAATTAAGAAATGATGCATCGACATGGAAGAGTTGGTCTACTATTTTAGGGGTGTTACAAAACATTTGCTATTATGGGGGTGACTTCGGTAGAGAAAGAGGAGTTAGCCGCTTACCAATTGAAAAGTGTTGCTCAAGTTTGGTATGATCAGTGGAAGGGTGAGAGACCCGTAGGAGCAGGCCCGGTGGAATGGGAATCATTTAAATTGACATTTCTTGATAGATTCTTTCCCCTAGAGTTGAGGGAACGATATATGCAAGAGTTCATTAACCTTCGTCAAGGAGGTATGAGTGTGAAGGAGTATGCTCTTAACTTCATCCAATTATCCAAGTATCCTCAAACTATAGTGGCAGACTCAAGGGCTAAGACGAATTACTTTGTGATGGGAGTGTCCGACTTGGTAAAGGAAAAATGTCGTACGATAATGCTCACTGGTGATATGAATATCTCACGTCTTATGGTGCACGTCCAACAAATTTAGGATTCAAAGCTCAAAAGAAAGAATAGGGAGGTGAAAAGATGAAGGACCGGTGATTGGAACTTTTCCAATGCTAAGTATGATGGACAAGGTCTACCAAGGTTCAACAAAAGGTTTTCCACCCAATCTTCCTCAAATTCTTCTCCAAGGATCAACAAGAATAGGATGTCCAAACCTAAACCTCAAGGAGGTAATGGTAGTGGTTCTTTTTTTGCTAGGCCGAATAGCTCTAAATGTGGAAGGAAACATGAGGGTAAGTGCCTAGCCGGCACGGATGGTTGCTATGGTTGTGGTAAGAGTGGTCATCAAATAAGGAATTGCCCAATGTTTACGGCAAAGGGGAGAGAAGGCAAGCAAGCTCCTCCAAGCGGTTCAAACTCCAATGCTCCAAAGAAAAACCACTTTTATGATCTCCAATCCCGAAGTGACCAAGAGAGCTCCCCGGATGTGGTAACCGGTATATTAAAGTCTTTCTTATTGAAGTGTATGCCTTGTTGTATCCCGGTGCTACTTTATCTTTTGTGACGCCTTTTGTGGAAAGGAGGTTTGATGTTCCTCCAGAAGAGTTATTAGAACCTTTTTTGTCTCTACTCCCGTTGGTGATTCTGTGGTGGCTAGGAGGATTTATAGCAGATGTCTCATTTCATTATCCCATAAAGTTACTCTTGTTGACTTCGTAGAGATTGACATGTTAGATTTTGATGTGATTCTTGGTATGGATTGGTTGCATGCATGTTATTTCTCTATCGATTGTAGAACTCGGGTGGTTAAATTCCAATTTCTGAATGAACCTATCTTAGAGTGGAAGGGGGGGAATTCTAAGCCTAGAGGTCAATTTGTCTGTTATCTTAAAGATAGGAAGATATTCTCCAAAGAGTGTATTTACCACCTTGTTACGGTGAGGGATGTAGATTTTGAAACCCCTTATCTTGAGTCGGTTCCGGTTGTTAATGAGTTCCCGTAAGTTTTCCTCGATGATTTACCTGGTATTCCTCCCGAGCGGGAAATAGATTTTGGTATTGACATTTTTCCGAATACGCAACTTATCTCCATTCCTTCTTATAGAATGTCTCCGGCAGAGTTAAAGGAGTTGAAAGAGCAATTAAAGGATTTACTGGACAAGGGTGTTATTCAACCGAGTATCTCTCCATGGGGTGCTCCGGTGTTATTTGTTAGAAAGAAGGATGGGTATCTTAGAATGTGCATCGATTATCGTCAATTGAACAAGGTGAACATTCAGAATAAGTATCCTCTCCCAAGAATTCATGACTTGGTTGACCAACTTCAAGGGGCTAGTTATTTCTCTAAGATTGATCTTCGTTCAGGTTATCACCAATTGAGGGTGAGAGGGGTTGATATTCCAAAGATGGCGTTCCGAACAAGATATGGTCACTATGAGTTCCTAGTAATGTCCTTTGGTTTGACTAACACTCCGGCAACATTCATGGACTTAATGAATAGAATATTCTAACAATATTTCAACATATTTGTTATTGTGTTTATCGATGATATTTTGATCTATTCAAGGAGTAAGGATGAGCATGTTGACCATTTGAGGGCTGTATTGCAAATCCTTAAGGACCATCAACTTTTTGTGAAGTTTAGCAAGTGTGAGTTTTGGTTAAGGTCCTAGATTTCCTTGGTCATATTTTATCAAGGAAGGGTATTAAGGTAGATCTTAAGAAGATGGATGTGGTCAAGAGTTGTCCTAGACCTCTATATCGTCCCGACATTAGAATCTTTTTGTGTTTGGCCGGTTACTATAGGAGGTTTCTTGAGGGATTATCCTCCATTACTTCTCCGTTGACTGCTTTAACTCAAAAGAAGGCTAAGTTTGTGTGGTCGCAAGTTTGTGAGAAAAGTTTCCAAGAGTTGAAAAATAGAATTACTTTCGCTTCGGTGTTGACCTTACCGTAAGGTACGGATTGTTTTGTGGTGTATTGTGATGCCTCTAGAGTTGGGTTGGGATACGTTCTTCTGCAAAATGGTAAGGTGATAGCCTATACTTCAAGGAAACTTAAAGTCCATGATCGATTGACCAAGTCACTGTTGATCGATTGACCAAGTCATCACACTTCCTTCCAGTTTAGTCTTCATTTAGCGCTGAAAGGTTAGCCCATATCTACATTCGTGAGGTGGTTCCTCTTCATGGTGTGCCGGTCTCTATTATATCAAATCGGGGTTCTTAGTTTACTTATAGATTTTGGAGGATTTTCAAGGATGAGTTGGGCATTCGCATAAACCTTAGCACAACCTTCCACCCGCAGACATATGGTCAGTTGCAACATGCTATTCAAGATCTCGAGGACATGTTATGGGCTATGTATTAAAGTTTAGAGGTCTGTGGGATTATCCTTCTGCCTTTGGTGGAGTTTTCGTACAATAATAGCTATCATTCTAGTATTCAGATGGCCCCATTTGAGGCCTTATATGGTTGGCATTTTTGTAACATCTCGCAATTTGAAATAATTAGAAAGAGCTAGAAGATTTTTGGAAATAATAAAAAAAATCTGGAAAATTGGTTAAGTTAGGTTTGAGTGTTTGGTCAACTTCAAACAACCATAACTTCTATCTCAAGATGAGTTAGGTGTGTTTCCAGATATCGTAGGAAATATCTTGGAACAACCTTTCCAACGCTGCCGAGTTTTTGCGATTCTGAGTTCGTATAAGGGAGATATGCTCATTGGAAGTTGGGTTGTTCATATTAGGAAATGTCCAATCCGGATTTTATAAGGGCATTATGGTCTTTTCCATACCCCATGACTTAATTTTGTATTTTTGTAATTAATTGGGGTCTAAACTGGTAGGATTCAGTTTACGCTTTACAACATTGAGGTAGGGTTTTTAGAGAAGAGAAAAGAAGAGAAGAAGCAAGGATTCGTCACGTTCTTGATGCTAAGCTTGATGATTTCATCAAGGGGTGATCCCTACAAGGTATGTAAGTCTTTCATAGCGTTGGGTTTGTTCACCCACGCGCCAATCATGTTTATTTCAGTGAAGTTTGTTCTAGAAAGTTGAAAGTTGATGAATCTTGAATGGAGTTCTTCAAATTGGCCTTTATTCTTGAGTTAGGTTGAGATTGAGGAGCTCCTTGAGGTTAAAATGTTGTTTCCTTGAGTTTTTAGAGTTAGATTCTTGTGTATACATGCTGGGAATCTGAATCTAAAGAAGAATTGAGAAGAATAGTCGAGCTTGGGTGAATTGGGACTGAAAAACAAAAGAAGAAAAAAGCCGGGCGAATCTGGTGCCCCAGGCCACGTCGCGAACCTGCTACTCAGTTTCGAAAAATTCATCATCACGGAGCGGTCACAGACCTCTCTGCCTCAAAAATTATATTCGCGACCAAAATTTAAATACATCTCCGCATCGCGGACCCACCCTCAGACAGTGATTTTTTTATCTTTTCTCATGCCTAGCTATCTAAAATCATTCCTAAACATGATGAGATCTTTCCTATCATAAATCACAATCCTTGAATGCATAATTCAATTCAAGAGAAGTTAAGAGTCAAGTCAAGAGAAGTTAAGAGCCAAGTTAAGAAAATTGCATAGAGTCTTCCAAAAGTCTTTTACAAATGATTTAACTTTGTTTTAAGACTTGAGTTTTGACTTCAGCAAAGAGTAAAGTTAAAGTTCCTTTCTTCAAAAGTATATGGGGACTATGTATTCCTAGAGAGTTTAAAATGTTTTCACATTTAAACGAGGAAGGAAACCTTGATTTCCAAAGAGCCTTTGAGCTAGTTTTCAGAAAAGAGTAAATGCTTTCATAATTAAGCAAAAGGGGAAACTTTGATTTCCAAGATAGCCTTTGAGCTAAGTTTTTGAGCAATTATCTAAAATCACAGAAAGAAGTATGTTTTAAAACATAAAGAGCTAGTATCATATTTTGGGAGTAGTATTGAGCACCGATATGGGGGAGAGTTCAGACAACTCACAGCCCCCATAAACCATGTAGCCATCATGGGTACAAAAGGGTCATACTTTTTAGTTGAATCCTTTAGTGCTTTTTAGCATAGACTAGGGGACCCACTTAGTAGTTCAGGTTCTATACCCCTGAAAAGGTATATGATGGTCCTGGGTAGCGTGAGGTAAAATGTTGCATCATCACTATAGCTCTTAAGTGATGGTTGTTGGTTAGATAAACTCCCACAACAGTATTTTGTATTTTTATATACATCAGAAGTATTTGTATTTTTATATACAAAGTTCATATTGTATCTTTGTATACATTCAGAGTTATTATTGTATTTCTAAATACACGCAGAGTTGACATCATATTTTTAAACAACTTTTCTTTATATTCCACTTGTTTTAAACTACTTTATATTGAAATGAGTTCAGTTATGTTGAGTTGAGTTGAGCCAGGTAACTTCTTCAGTTTCTTTCAGATTCTTTTCAAGCCTATGTTATGTTTAGCATTCCAACTCGTATACTAGTACATTCAATGTACTGATGCCAGTTGGTCTGCATCTTATTATGATGCAGACGCAGGTAATCAGGATCAGCATCCAGCGGCTCATTGATCCAGTTGAGCACTCAGAGTCAGTTGGTGAGCCTCCTAGCTTTTCGGATGGTCCTTTTTTTTCTTTCAGTATTTTAGTTCATTAGGATGTCGTGAGTCTTGTACCGACGTCCATCTTAGTTGTTTAGAGGCTCCATAGACAGAGTTAGTGATGTTAGTTCACGAGTCTTTACTTTTCCTCTACAGTTAAGTTGAGACTTGCGTTGCCACATTGGAAGTGAATGTTATTATAATACATTCTAAGTTATATTTTGAGCAGTTCAGTTTACTTGTTTTAAAAGTATTTATCTTGAGTAAAGTCTTTCGCTGAGTAAGTAAGTCAGGCCAAGGGTTCACTTGGGTCCAGCAATGGTTCTCGAGTGCCGGCCACATCCAGGGTGTAGTCTCGGGGAATGACAAACTTAATATCAGAGCATAGAGTTCAAGAGTCGTAGGGAGTCTATGAAACCATGTCTGTAGAGTCCTAGTTATTGATGTGAAGGGCGCCACATCTATAATTAGGAGGCTTCAACATTTAGGAATTCCTTCACTTCTTTCATACTCATTTCGTTCGTTAGAGTTTTATCTCTAAAAAGTTTCTTTCTAATTCGTGCTTACGCGTAACCGATTTTGATCTGGCCTATGGTCGAGAGTGACTTTATGAGGCATTTCTTTCCCCGTGAGCTAAGAGAAGCAAATAGATAGTTGCTGACATGAGGAGCAGGAGAAGTTTATTCGTTGTTGGGTTGACTCATCTATCAAGTAAGGAAAGTAAGGCAGCCACGCTAATAGGTGACATGGGCATAGAAAGGCTGATGATCTATGTGCAACAAGTTGAGGGATAGAGAAGAGTTTAAGAATAAGAGAGATAAGACACCAGGGATGAATCAGGGCAGCAAAAGAGTACTATGAACCGGTCTTCTTTCCAACATAAGCATAAAAGACTTGCTCCATCATCTGCTAGTGCACCTGGACAAAGGAACAAATGTGAGTACAATAGTCAGAATTCTAGAACTTCAAAGCTAGACCTGCGCATTCACAAGGTAGTAAGGAACAAGGGTGTACTAAGACTCCTGCATGTGCTAAGTGTTGTAGGAGATACTCAGGGGTGTGTCGTGATGGCTCCACTAGTTGCTTCAAGTGTGGCCAGAACAGTTATTTTATGAGAGAGTGTCCTAAGAGTAGACAAAATAATGGTAAAGGGGGCAATATAGCCCAATTTTCTTTAGTTGCTCCACCAGTTAGATATGCATCTAGATGAGCTACTTCAAGGGCAGGTAGAGAAGGAAACCGTTTTTAGGCTATCGCTAGTCACCGAGAGCAAGAGGATTCGACAGATGTTGTCACTGGTATTATCCAAGTCTTCAATTTTGATGTTTTTCCTGAGCAACTTCTTGAGCCTTCGGTGTTTCTACACCTGGTGGTAAGTCTATTCTATCAGAAAGAGTCTATCGTGATTGTCCCATTTCCATCAATCGCAAGAGTACCATCGTTTATTTAGTTGAGTTAGAAATGGTAGATTTTGATGTCATTATAGGTATGGACTTGCTTCATGCCTGTTATGCATCAATAGATTGTAGAACTCGAGTAGTCAAGTTCCAGTTTCTAGTGAACCAGTTATAGAGTTGAATAGCAGTTCAGCAGTGCCTAAGGGTCATTTTATTTCGTACCTTCAGGTGAGAAAGTTAGTTTCCAAGGGGTGTGTCTATCACTTAGTCTGAGTTAATGACTCTAGTGTTGAGATACCTCCTATTTAGTCAATTTCAGTAGTAAAAGAGTTTCCAAAAGTCTTTCCAGATGATTTTCTCAGAGTCCCTCCTGAGAGAGAATTAGACTTTAGTAAAGATACTATTCATCATACTCATCCTATCTCTATTGCGCCATATAGTATGGCACCAGCAGAGTTGAAAGAGTTAAAAGAGCAGTTGAAAGATCTTTTAGAGAAAGGTTTCATTCGACTAAGTATCTCACCTTGGGGCGCTCTGGTCCCATTTGTAAGAAAGAAAGATGGTTTCCTTAGGATGTGTATAGATTACCGTCAGTTGAACGAGGTTACCATCAAGAATTAGTATCCTTTTTTGAGAATTGATGATCTTATCGATCAAGCTTCAGGGTGCTTCTTGTTTCTCTAAGATAGACCTCAAATCTAGCTACCATCAATTGAAAGTAAGGAAGTGTGGCATTCCCAAGACAACATTCAGGACCTGTTATGGCAACTATGAGTTTCTAGTCATGTCGTTTGATTTAACTAATGCACCTACACCGTTCATGGACCTTATGCATAGAGTTTTCAAACCTTATTTAGATATTTTTGTTATCATCTTCATTGATGACATAAGAATCTATTTAAGAAATAAAGAAGATCATGTTAGCCATCTCAGAATAGTTCTTCAGACTTTCAAAGATAAGGAGTTATATGTTAAGTTCTCTAAATATGTGTTTTGGCTTGAATCTGTGGCGTTCTGGGCCACATAGTTTCCGGTGATGGAATTAGAGTTGATACTCAGAAGATAAAGGCAGTGCAAAATTGTCCTAGACCCACATCTCCAACTAATATTAGGAGTTTCTTGGGTTTGGCTGGATATTATAGAAGGTTTGTAGAGGGTTTCTCATCTATTTCGTCTCCTTTGACCAAGTTGACTCAGAAGACATTGAAGTTTCAATAGTCCGAAGCTTGTGAGAAAACATTTTAGGACTTGAAAAAGAGGTTGACTACTGCCCCAGTATTGACCTTACCAAAAGGTACTCAAGATTTTGTGGTGTAATGTGATGCATCTATAGTTGGTTTGGGTTACTTGTTAATGCAGGATGACAAGGTTATAGCTTATGCCTCCAAACAGTTGAAAGTTCATGAGAAGAATTATCCAACCCATGACTTAGAGTTGGTTGTCATAGTATTCTCTTTGAACTTATGGCGTCATTGTTTGTATGGTGTTCATGTTGATGTATTCACTGATCACAAGAGTCTTCAGTATCTGTTTAGTCAGACCAAGCTTCATCTCAGACAGAGGAGGTGGTTAGAATTACTCAAGGATTATGACATGAGTATTCCTTATCACCCGGGTAAGGCTAATGTTGTTGATGATGCCTTGAGAAATTTATCTATGGGTAGTACCGCCCATTTTGAGGAAGATAAGAAATAGTTAGCAAAAGAGCTGCATAGACTTGCACGACTAGGAGTTCGACTAATGGATTCCATAGAAGGAGGAGTAGTGGTGATGAATGGGGCTGAACCATTATTAGTGTCAGAAGTAAAAGAGAAGCAAGACCAAGATCCTTTATTGCTTAAATTAAAGGCAAGTGTTCATAAGCAAAAAGTGATGGCTTTCGAACAAGGGGGAGATGGTGTTTTGAGGTATCAAGGTATATTGTGTGATTGATTTCAAGGGTAATGGGGATGGTCACCTATTGTGTGATTGATTTCAAGGGTAATGGGGATGGTCTCATTGAGTTGCTTACAACAATAGTTACCATGCTAGCATCCAAATGGATCCACATGAGGCTCTTTATGGGAGAAGATGCAGATCTCTTATTGGATGGTTTGAAGTTGGGATGATAGGACCAGACTTAGTTCATCAAGCTATGGAGAAAGTGAAAGTGATTCAAGAAAGTTTGAAAATAGCCAAGAGTCGTCATAAATCCTACACAGATGTTAGGAAAAGAGACTTAGAGTTTGAAGTAGATGGATCAGGCGGAGCTCCTTTAGTGACAGGTCCAGGTGATTCAACGATCGCTTTAGTGAGCTACACTGTTGTTTTAGCGAAGGCTGAGAAAATGAAGTGCTCGCTTTTGCAAGGCACCAGGTAACTCTAGCGACTGACGGTTTCTGATCAGGGACAATGCTAGAACCAGGTAACTCCGACTGACGGTTTCTGATCAGGGACAATACTGGAATTTCACACATATTTGGACCCCAATTCTCGCAAAAGCTAATGCATAACCATTGTGAGGGGGATTATTTTATTGATTCAATCCAGATTTTGAGAGCTCTTAGCTTGGATTTTTAGGCTTTAATAGCAAGTTTCCTCACAATTGAGCTTTTGGATGGAAGATCGAATACTCCATTGTAATATTATCACTCTTTATTCATTTTCTTGCTCTGTATTGCTTGAATTGCATGTGTAATTGATCATTAGAGAATTTGGGTTTTGTTTATATTGATTTACACCTTTAGCTTTTGTAATTGATCGAATGGTTCTCATTTATGAAATGGGTATTTGATAATCTAAACAACTTCATGCTTAATTGCTTTCCTAAAAGATTTGATTACTCCTTGAATTTCCCCATTTACTTTGATTGAGCTTGAAAGAGTCAATTATGGTTGGGAATTATTGATTGGTGCATAATTTGAGGTGTAGCTACCCATCTCTGATGAGAGCTTGGAATAGTGATTTCATGCAATGCATAAAATTGGACTAATTGTGATTACTACTTAACTAGGTTCGGAAGAACTAGGTAAGATATATTTGCTTACATTCAAAAGAACTAGGTGAGTCATTGAGGTTCCAATGCATATATGATCTCACCCATGAATGAGTTAGCAAGATATTAAAGTGCAATGGATCTTATGATTGTCAATTAGCTTTCCATTACCAATTCCATTTGATTCCTTGCTTGGAATGACCCATTTGCCCCTATCCATGATTCTTACTAAAACCAGCTTCATATTAAAATTGTCTATTGTTTGTTTGGATTCAAACTCATATCTTATAATTCTTTATCTTTTCAATCACTGATAAATTATTCCATATGAAATTTGACCCTGACCTCATACGCTGGGTTATTATATTGCTAGCGACCTCTTACTCATTGATTCATATGACGAGTAATTGAGCATTATCAACAATAATAATAAAATTTTACCAACACAAAGAAGGAGAAGAAAAATATATGGAATATATGTGAGATTCAATTTCCACTTGGCAAAACATAAGAGAATCTCACACAATTATTGTCTGCCATGTAATATGTGTGCCTCTCAGCTAATAAATTTTTTCTACCTAGTCAAGTGTATTACTAGAAGACCAAACAAAAATTAATCTTCATAATCTGTGATGCCCACCTTTTTCTCTTTCAAGTTGAAATTTGTAATCAAATATTTGCCACATCAAAATTAAGATTGGTGATAAAGACACAAGTTTCAAAAAGACCTTTTGATGTAAGTTTTTGGTGGGTCGTGGGTCGCCCATGTGAACCGATCTGATCCGATCTTACCCGACCCGATCTGTTTTATTTAAAGAATAAAGATAAGGTTTTGAAAAGAAGGGGGAACAGTTAGGAAGTTGTAACTATTCCAACTTCTCCTAATTAAAAGGAGACCTTATTCCTTTCAGAAGGTAAGAAACAAAAATGTGAGAACGTTGAAAAAAAGAAAAGAGAAAACCAAAAAAGTGATATTTTTACCAATATTCAATCAACACAATCTCATACACTTAATTTATGAACGAGAACTATCTTAGTTTCCTTGAAATTCAAAGAAAGATCTGGAGCAGTTTGTTTCGACAGTAAAATCAACAACAACTAGTTTCACTGCAGGTTATACGATACACATCTTGTTTTTTCTTTGCTATTATTATAACTTCATTGGGATCAAAGAATTGTTAATTGATCTCATTATTCGAGGCTTCCATGTGTATTCACTGTGTTGTTGAAAAGAAATAAATTATGACTAATATTTCTTGAAAATCGGTGAAAAGAAAAAATGAAAAGAGTTGGGTTTTTTTAAAAGCCTTGTGAATGTGGATTAATAATATTGTAAATAGGATTCCGTGTCCTATTTGATTTTGACTCACAATGTAGATGGGATTCCTTGTCCTACAATGAAAGAGATTCTATTTTTTTTTAGAAAAAAAACTGCTTTTGTTTGTTACGACCTGAAATTGGTTATAAATTATTTGAAATTTTTTCATGATCTACTTGTTTGTAGCTTTCCATAAATATATTATAATAGAAAATGGATTTAAAACGAGTGTGTAATCGTTTAAAATTTATTAAATATAAATTTATCAAATGATTCGGATTATATTAAATTCATAAAGATATTAGTCCAGAATTTTATGGATTAATATAATTGAGTTAATTATTTAAATTCAATAAATATGTATTTAAGTAAATCCCGCTCCATAAAGCCCATATGTCATGTCACTTAAATCAGATTGACCAAACGGAATCATGTTCCAATTACACCACCTCTATTTTAAAACTATAAATAGGGATCTTTATAATTCAGAAAAAGAACCAAGAATTCTAACAATAAGCTAAAGAAAACTCGTGGATCAAAAGCCACAGATTTCTCTTCAAGTTCAAGAATTCGAGAGTTCAAGAACATTCAAGTTCAAGAATGATCAAGATCAAGACCATCGGATTCAAGACCAAGTTCAAGAACTCAAAGCTCTTGAACTCAAGTACAAGTCAAGATCAAGATAAAGTTCAAGTTCAACTTCACCAAAGAGTCAAGAACAAGCTCCAAAGCCCTTGAATCCAAGATCAAGATCATCAAGTTCATCAAATCAACAAATCAAGATCAAGACTACAAGCTAAGATTCAAGATCAAGCTCGAAGCCCTTGAATTCAAGTATAAAGTCAAGATAGAGATCAAGTTCAAGTTCGTCAAAGATTCAAGAATAAGCTCCAAGCCCTTGAATCCAATATCAAAATCACCAAGTCCAAGTCCATATCAAGTTCATCGAATCCACAAATCAAGATCAAGACTACAAGATTCAAGATCAAGCTCAAAGCCCTTGAATTCAAGTATAAAGTTAAGATCAAGATCATGTTCAAGTTCAAATTCTTCAAAGATTCAAGAACAAGCTCCAAAGGCCCTTGAATCCAAGATTAAGTCCAAGAACAAGAACAAAATTCTAGATCAAGCTCGAGAGACCTTGAATTATATCTGAAAAGGAAAATTCAGAGGAATCATAGAGATTGTAACACTAGCACTTTGAAATAAAAAATATGATTGTTGCGATACTTTTACATTCTTGATTATTATTTTCTCGACGTGAATTTTATTGTCTAAAAATTCTTGCACGTCTAGCGAGACAATCTCTACCTCTCATCTCAACTTTTCAAGCATCAAAGAATATCAACATGACACTAGAAAGCTTGACTAAAGTAACTGAAGGCTTCACGAAGTGTGCTCACGAACAAGATGCTAGACTTTCCAAGCTAACAAATAAGATGGATAACATGATCGAAAGAAGATCGAGTCAAGAATCTTTGAAGCTTCCTAGAATTCAAGACGAAGGAGAGTCTTGCATAAAGGAAACAAATATCAAAGAGATTCATCTCTCCTCTTGAGGTTTAATTCCCATTGATCAATTGAAGGACTTTATCATAGAGGCAATCGAAGACAAATCTAAGTCCCCATCCAAATTTTCTCCCACATATGCAAAGCCATATATATACACAAAGAATTGATAATTTGAAAATGCCTCAGGGATTTCAACCTCCTAAGCTTCAATAATTTGATGGCAAAGGAAATCCCAAACAACATCTAGAGCACTTTATCAAAACTTGCAATGATGCTGGGGCGTATGATGATTATCTTGTTTAAGAGTTTGTTCGATCTATCAAAGAAAATTCCATTGATTGGTACACAGATCTCAAACCAAATTCTATAGATTGTTAGGAGCAGTTAGAGCAAGAGTTCCTCAATCATTTCTATAGCACAAGACGCATCGGTAGTATGATTGAACTTACAAAGGCTCGTCAAGGTGAAGAAGAGCTAGTTGTTAAATTTATCAATCCTTGGAGAAGTTTGAGTCTCAACTTCAAACATCAGCTTATTGAAACATCTAGCATTGAAATGTGCATCCAAAGCATGAATTGGGGTCTTCACTATATCTTGCAGGGATTAAAACCCAATACTTTCGAAGAGTTGGCAACTTGTGCACATGACATGGAATTAAGCTTGAATTTAAGAGAAGATCAATGAGCTCTTGTCTATGGACCTCATGAGGATGAAGATACAGAAGAACTCCAAAGTGGGGGCAAACCTGCATCTAAATATGACTTTGAAGAGTCAATATATATCTAAATGCTCCTTCACGCATGAGGTTAAACTGTAAGTTACAACGCTCCTTAACGCATGATCTCAAAATCCAAGTTACAGTGCTCTGTCATCGCACTAGCCTAAACTGCAAGTTACAATGCTTCTAGACGCACGAGACTAAACTTCGTTTCACAAAGCTCTTCAAATTGGAGCTAAATCTTCAGGTTGAAATGCTCCTCGAACACGAGTCTAAACTATATATCATAAAACTCTTTAAATTTTAGCTAAATCATCAAGTTTAAATTCTCCTCGAAACACGATCTTAAACTGTATGTCACAAAGCTCTTCAAATTTGAGTTAAATATTTAAATTGAATGCTCCTTGAGACACGAGCCTAAACTGTATATCATAAAGATCTTTCAATTTGAGCTAAATCTTCAAGTGAAAATGCTCCTTGAGACACGAGCCTAAACTGTATATCATAATGCTCTTTAAATTTGAGCTAAATCTTCAAGTTAAAATATTTCTTGAACACGAGCCTAAACTATGTATCATAAAGCTTTTTAAAATTAAGCTAAATCTTCAAGTCAAAATGCTCCTTAAGGTACGAGTCTAAACTTCATGTCACTCCTAGCCTGCAAGAGTATAAAATGTGTACGGCACAACAAAAAAAAACCATAAAACAAAAAATCACTCACTCTCCCAGAACTACGTTGTGACTTGATCCTCTTCACTGAGGTACGTATGCGCTTAGAATCATATTCTAAGTTCAGTTGCATGAGTGTTAAAAAAAACACAAGTTTCCACTTGATCTATCTCATGAAAGTTAAAACTATGAATAATCTTTCATCAAACTTTAGACTTGCACCAAATGGTGGTGACTCGATGGGGGAAAGCCCATTTGAATGGGACTTGTTTCGAAACTTGAAGTCTCCAAAATTTCTAAGTCTGCAAGTTGAAGTCTTCAAATTCTTCAAGTCTACATGTTGAAGTCTTCAAATTTTTCATGTCTGCAAGTTGAAGTCTTCAAATTCTTCAAGTCTTCATGTTGAAGTCTTCAAATTCTGTAAGCTCACAAGTTGAAGTCTTTAAATTATTTAACCCTGCAAGTTGAAGTCTTCAAATTCTTCAAGTCTGCTAGACGAAGTCTTCAAATTCTTAAAGTCTGCAAGTTAAAATCTTCAAACCTAGTCTTTGGAAGAGAAAATATCTCAACAAGGATTGAAGCAAGGGGAATTTGTAATCATTTAAAATTTATTAAATATAATTTTATTAAAGGATTAATTACCTAACGACACATCCTTTTTTATCCTATTTCTATTATTCCCTACCATTCCAAAAAATTACAAAAATCCCTCCTTTCCATAATTTCTCACTTTTCCAGATAAATCACTGTAAACTATCACCCCAAGATTTTTTTTTCCTTTTTTCATGCCTAAAATCATGTATCATCAATTATCTCCATCACTCTATTTTTTAATTTCAAATATTTTCTCTTTCTGATTTTTCAATTGCAAGTTATTGAAGAGGTAGTTATTCTTCATCTATTTTTTTTCTTTCTACTTCATTAGGTATCGATTTTTAATTTTTTTTTTTTTTTTTTATCTACAAATTTAATCGAAGAAGGATGCATCTTCAACTTCAAAATCGATTGTGGAAAAAATGCTTAAAAGGGAGGAAAAGGTCGAGTTGTTGGCGTCTCCGGTAAAGGCTTTGGGTTGAGATCCATGGGTGACGCCATTGTTGAAAGTGAAAAAAAAAGCCACGGGAGTTTGATACAAAGCAAAAAAGAAAGTGTAGAAGGATTTCTTTATCATTTTTTTTGTTTTAAGCAAATCAGATTGTTGACTTTTTTAAAAAAATTAGTTGTTCATCTTTTTCTGATACATACGGGTTCAAATCTTTCAATGTATCTACTTAATTTTGATTTTTAAATTAATGTATAATTCGTTAGTTTCACCTTTATGATACATTACAATTTTATCATGTACAATATTTCATTTTCAAATATTAGTTTTGATACATAACCCTAATTTATTGAAACACAAATTTCTATGTATCATGTTCATAGTTATGTATTGGATACACAAATATTACAAATTTTGTTATCTTGTACTACCGATACTGTCACGCCTCGAGCTTACACCTTGGGCGGGAATGGCACTCAAGAACCATTACTGGCCTCAAGCGAATCCTTGACCTGGCTTACTTACTCAATGGAAGACTTAAAGAAATAGTATAACAATATAACTCATGCAATAACTTAAAGAGATATTAAGCTTAGCCAAAATGGCAACTCAAGTCTTAACGTATACAACTGAAAATAGAAAGACTAAAGAACTATAACTACTCGTCTATGAAGCCTCTAAAACAATGAGGGATGTCGGGACAAGACCCCCAATCATCCTAACAACTGAAAGTACTAAATCAAATGATAAAAAGGGGTCCTCTGGATACCAATGAAGCTCACCAACTGACTTTGAGTGCTCAACTGGATCAATGAGGCGCTGGATGTTGATCTTGGTTACTTGTGTCTGCATTAAAAAATAATGCAGGACAAAAGGCATCAGTACATTGAATGTACGAGTATGCGAGGGGAACACTAAACATAGCATAAGCTTGAAAGGAATCTGAAAGGAACACTTACCTTGGCTTTACTCAACTCATGAATACTCAACTCAAATGCAAAGTAAAAACAACAATAAAGGTGTAGTTTATATAAAATATTTAAAATGGCATATGGCAACTCAATGTATTAAAGAAATACAATAGCAACTCAGTTTACTCATATAATAAAGCAATATAATACTGTGTGAGTTTCTCTTACCGACAACCATCAAGCCTAAGTGATGATACAACATCTCGCCCACGCTGTCAGAATTGTCCTATACTTTGCCGTCATATAGAACACCTCAGCTAAGTGGATCCACTAGTCTATGCTAAAAAGCACTAAGGAATCATCTAAATAGTATGATCCTTTCTACCTCTGATGGCTACATGATTTATGGAGACTTGAGTTATTATGAACTCGCGTCCCCATATCAGTGCTCTATACTACTCTCAAAATATACTCAGCTCATATGTTTTAAAAAAATAAAACTCTTCCATTGGTTTGAGATAATTACTCAAAAACTAGCTCAAAGACTCTCTTGGAAATCGGTGTTTCCTTTCTTGCTCAAATGTGAAAATATTTTAACTCTTGGGAATACTTAGTTCCCATATAATCTTTGAAGAAATGAATTTTACTCTTACTCTTTACTCAACTCAAAGCTTAAGTCTTAAAACAAAGTTAAAACGTTTGTAAAAGACCTTTGAAAAACTCTATGAACTTCTCGTGACTTGACTCTTAACTTTCCTTGAATTGAATTATGGATTCAAGGTTCATGATTTCATGTTTATGGATGATTTCATGATATATAGACGTACCTTAGAGTGAATAAATCAACTAGAAAACAGAGGTACGTTACTAAGGAACTAGTACGGAGAGAAGTGAGAAAAGGTGCGAGAATTGGTGTCCCTGGCGCTCTAAGAGGCTCGGGGCGCCAGAGCCCAAACTTCATAACTGAAGTTGTGGTGCTCTGGATGGTGCGTCGGTAATACCCCTAAATATTAACCAAGAGTTGCATGCCGATACACCATTTCTTAATAACTACAATATGTTTTATTCTCAGTTTGGGAACTTGAAATTTTGTGATACTTGCAAACTTGCTTAACATAATTGTGATCGTAATTTAAGGGATTGTATTGGGATAGTTATGTAATATTATAAATATAATTACCTATAACTTTAAAGGGAGGTGAGGGATATGCATAGGTACATATGTATGCATTTTGGGCAGCACACTTTTATTTGGGCAGCCACCTTTTAGTGACAGTTGTGTATGTGATAAACATCACTTGTGGACTATATTTTCACACCTCCTCTTGTGAAATTTGTTTCCCTAAAGTCTAAGAACCTTTTGTATCTAAGAAGATTGTTCATCAAAATCACAAGAGAAAAACATGGTCCTTTTGGCTTGAATTCGAGACACACCCTTCCCTTGGGTAAGTGATGAAATTTGTTTCTGAGCTGGGTAGTGTTTAGTATTTTAAGCATATCTCGTTCTATAGAACTTAGTTTATAGTAAATAAATATGATTTAGAAATTTAATTCATATACCTACAACTCTTATGCTTATGTAAAACTATAATTTAGGTGTTATGAATACGAAATATGGGACGCAACAGAGGACAAGTTCTGTCCAGATTTCAGAATTAGAAATCCCGTGTGATCAACTGCTAGTGTTTTGATTATATCTTTTTGTATAAAATACATTTTGCGGTGATTCTTGATTATTTTGAAACCTTAAGAGATGTACCTACATCTTTCATGAAGGATATAAAGTCCAGGTTTTCCTTTTTCCATTTCAAATCTAAGTGGCGACATGAGGTACTAGGCTGGCCAGAATTACTGTTTTGGGAGCATAGTCGTATTTGTACAGGCTAAGCTTACTTGTGATGATAATCCTGCTTTACGTCAACATTATTGAGCTGCTAGTAATTAAAGAATCTATTCAATTTTATTTTTAAGGTTGCATTTACTCATGAACAAGTTGAGGACCTTGATACGTTGGTTGGTCTACGGTTTGAACTCTTGAAGTTGTGTTGGACTGTTTCTATGCTAAAGCACTGAGGTTTGTGTATAAACTTGTACTTTCACTCTTTTTACCTGCTGGTATATCTGAAAGTTTATCTTGGTACCTTGGTTCCCTCTTGTCCCTTTGCATTGTCATGTTGGTATCCTTTAAGACATTAAGGACACTTGTGCAACTCGCCCACTTGTACAGATTGTTTGATCACCTGGCACCCTTGTTGGGACCTTGTCCTTCTTGTGGCTGTGACTTTTTCACTATTGGCATGCCTCTTGATTCGGATCATTTGTCATCTTGACTCGGGATTTTTAGTTCGTCTTAAGTATGGAAGGTGTCCATTTTAAGTACGAACTAGAAAGCCATTTTTAATATGGTTCTTGGTTCTCTTGATTATTGGACTTCGACCCTTCTTAATGAAGGGCGTCGATTCTTCTTGATACTTGTTTATGCTTGGTGTGACGACATGATGTATATATTGGGCAAGCCTTGTTATTGAATCTCTTGAAAGATGGTGCTATGAGCGTTCTTGACATTTGGATCTTTAAATATCTAACTTGATACTCTTTATATATTATGCAGGGCGTCGATTCTTATTGATACCTACTAATGCTTGGTGTGGCGACATGATGTGTATATTGGGCATGCCTTGTTATTGAATCTCTTGGAAAATGGTGCTATGAGCGTTCTTGACATATGGAACTTTAAATATCGAACTTGATACTCTTTATTTATTGTTTACTTGGATTATAAATTATTCTTCAATTGTGCTGCTCAGGACTTGAGAAAGGTAGCTTGGTGAATCTGAGGGCTCCGAACCTATAGTTTTTACACCACTAAGCTATATGCTTAGCGATAGTTGTTTCTATCGTAGGGAATGTTCGAGATGATGCATGAAGCGGGCCATTGGAGATGGAGATTTTGAGAGCCTTAAGGAAGATCACATTTGCATATACGCATCTATATTTTGTATAAACCTTTGGACTTGTACATGATCTATGTGTTGTACATTTACATAAAATTTTGAAGGCTAATTTGATCATGTCACCATGGGTTGTAATATAAGCATGGCTATATGTTTTGTTATTTTTGGGGGGTGTAAACCCAAGTCTTGTAATATACTAAATTTACTATTTGTTTTAATGTTTGTGTGAAGCATGCTAATTTTGGTACTCGGAAGTTGGTAATATTCTTTTTATATCATTTTTAAGCGTGAGGATAATATATGCATGGAAATTCCGTAAGTTATTTACTTAGATTATTTTGGAAGGGTTTTTCCGCCACAAGTTAAAATTCTGCGCAATATTAATTTGACATCAAATTAATGTGTAAATGGGCAGACTTCACTTCCTTAACTACTTTTTTATGAACCTAATTTATCTACTAAATTATAATCAATATGCCTTCGTTAATCTCTTTTAAATGTCACAAGTATTAAATTAGATTTCTTCTTTAAGTGGTAGTATCCTTCTGAATGGGTCGTTACAACGTCGCCCCAGAGCCCAAACTTAAGATTCTGAAGTAGGGCACTCTAGCTGGCGCGGCGCCCCAGACCCCTGCCCAGAAAACTCAATTTTTTCTCCTTCATTTTTCAATTCTAAACCCTCTATTTTCATTTGGTTCTTTCCCCAAACACTTAGAATCTACTATATGCTCAAATTACAATATATTCTACTCGAAGTCACACCTATTTGAATGAATCAAACTCAAGAAACTTCAATAACAAGAACCCACAAGGTTTCAAACGAATTATCATTAAGAACTCATAGTATTTGTTTTCAAGACAACACAACTTTGCCGAATTGAATCATGATTGACGTGTGGGTGAACTAACCCAACGCTATGTGATCTCACATACCTCGTAGGGATCGCTCCTTGATGAAATTCACGACCTTAGCTTCGAGAACTTGACGATTCCTTGCCTTCTCTTCTCCTTTCTCCTTTTCTATTCTCCTCTCTCAAAACCCTAACTCAAATTTGAAAAGCGTAAACTGACTAACTTCAGTTTAGACCCCAACTAATTACCAAAAACCGAAATTAAGTCATTGGGGGGCTGAAAAGACCACAATACCCCTCAAAAATCCGGATTGGACTTTCCTTATTCAAACAACCCAACTTCCAATAGGCATATCTTAGTCATACGAACTCGGAATCACGCAACCTCGGTGGAGTTGGAAAGATAACTCAAAGATCTTTCCTATGGTATCTGAAAACACACCTAAATCATCCTGAGCTATGAGTTATGGTCGTTTGAAGTTGACCAAAAACTCAGACTTAACATAACTTATCCAATTTTCCAGATTTTTCATTCTTTCCCGGAATGACTCTTTCTAATTCTAGCTCTTTCTAGTTTTTTTCAAATAGCAAGGTGTTACTATATACCCCTTGGGAACATACGTCCTCGAATGATATTACTCTTAGTAGGCTAAAGGTGTAATATCCAACATTCAGCTTAGACACCCAACAAGCAAATCTAACACATTAAGCATATTAATTTAACGAGTACTAAGAAGAGAATTAGTACCTTTATCTGGAATTTCTCCGGGCTCAAAGAGATGTGGATATCTCTTCTTCATATCCTCCCCAACTTCCAAAGTAGCTTCCTCAAAAAACTGATTCCTCCAAAGGACTTTGACTAATGCTACTTCCTTGGTTCTCAACCTGCGAACCTGACGGGCTAGAATTTGAACAGGGATCTCCTCATAAGACAAGCTATCCTTGATACCAATATCTTCAGTTGGTATAATCATTGAAGGATCTCTCATGCACTTCTTCAACATGGAAACATGAAATTTCGGATGGACCGCTGCTAACTCTTGTGGTAGCTTCAACTCATAAGCTACACTACCAACCCTTTTTGATATTCTATAAGAGCCAATATACCGGGGACTTAGCTTCCTCTTCTTACCGAATCTCATGACACCCTTCACGGGTGAAACTTTCAAGTATACCCAATCATCCACTTCAAACTCTAACTCCCTTCTCCTAACATTAGTGTAGGATTTCTGACGACTTGGCACTATTTTCAACCTCTCTTGAATGAATTTCACTTTCTCCATAGATTGATGAACTAAGTCTAGTCCTATCAACCAAGCTTTACCAACTTCAAACCATCCAATAGGAGAGCTGTATCTTCTCCCATAATGAGCTTCATACGGAGTCATCTCCATGCTAGAGTGGTAACTATTATTGTAAGAAAATTAAATGAGAGGTAGGTGCTCATCCCAACTACCTTTGAAATCAATCACACAGGCCCTCAACATATCTTCTAAGGTCTGAATGGTGCGCTCTGCTTGACCATTTGTCTAAGGATGAAAGGCAGTACTTAAGTTAACATTTGAACCCAAGCCTTTCTGAAAAGATTTCAAGAACTGTGCAGTAAATTGTGCACCTCTACCAGAAATAATCGAAGTTGGCCCCCAATGAAGTCTAACTACCTTGAAGATACAACTTGGCATAGTCCTTTGTTGTATGGGTAGTCTTTACCAGGAAAAAGTGGGTTGATTTTGTCATTCTATCAACAATCACCCAAATAGAATCATGTTGTCTGCGAGACCTTGGTAAACCTATGATGAAATACGTATTGATCATCTCCCACTTCCATTCTGGAAGTTCTATATTCTGAGCCATACCACCCGGCCTTTGCTGCTCTACTTTAACTTGTTGGCAATTCGGACACTTAGCAACAAATTCTGCAATGCCCTTCTTCATACTACTACACCAACAAACCTCTCTCAAATATCGATACATTTTCGTGGAACCCGGATGTATGGAATATCTGGAGCTATGATCTTCCTCCATGATCCTTTCTTGGAGTCCATCCACTCTTGGTACACACAACCTACCTTGATACCTCAATACACCATCTCCCCCTTGTTCAAAAGCTAATACTTTTTGCTTATGAACATTTACCTTTAATTCAAGTAAAATAGGGTCTTGGTCTTGCTTCTCTTTTACTTCTGACACCAGTGATGATTCAACCCCATTTATCACAACTACTCCTCCCTCCGTGGAATCCATTGGTCGAACTCCCAAGCATGCAAGTTTGTGCACATCTTTTGCTAACTCTTTTTTATCTTCCTAAAAATGGGTGGTACTACCCATAGACAACCTTCTGAAGGCATCAACAACAACATTAGCCTTACCTCTTTGATAAAGAATACTCATGTCATAATCCTTGAGTAATTCTAACCACCTCGTTTGTCTAAGAATAAGCTCCTTCTAACTGAAGACTCTTGTAATCGGTGAGCACATCCACATGAACACCATAATGGTAGTTGCGCCATATTTTCAAAGCAAATACTACGGCAGCCAACTCTCTGTCATGGGCTGGGTAATTCTTCTCATGAACTTTCAATGTCTAGAGGCATAAGTTATAACGTTGTCATTATTCATTAACACACAACCCAAACAAACTCTAGAAGCATCACAATACACAACAAAACCTTGAGTACCTTCTGGTAAGGTCAATACTAGGGCAGTAGTCAACCTCTTTTTCAATTCCTGAAAGCTTTTCTCACAAGCTTCAGACCATTGAAACTTCACTATTTTCTGAGTCAATTGGTCAAAGGGGATGAAATAGATGAGAACCCATCTACGAACCTTCTATAATATCCAGCAAACCCCAAGAAACTCCTAATATCAGTGGGAGATGTGGGTCTAGGCAAATTCTACACTGCTTTTATTTTCTGGGTGTCAAGTTTAATTACATCACCAGAAAATATGTGAACTAAGAATGCCACCGACTCAATCCAAAACTCACACTTAAAGAACTTGGCATACAACTCGCTATCCTTTAAGGTTTAGAGAACTATTATGAGATGACTAGCATGATCTTCCTCACTCCTCGAATAGATTAGTATGTCATCAATGAACACGATAACAAACATTTCTAAATAAGGCTTGAATACTCTATTCATAAAGTCCATGAATGTTGCAGGCGCATTGGTCAAACCAAAGGACATAACTAGGAACTCGTAATGACCATAACGGGTCCTGAAAGCTACCTTTGGAATATCACATTCCCTTACTCTTAACTGATGGTAGCCTGATCTGAGGTCTATCTTAGAGAAATAGGTAGCACCCTGAAGTTGATCGAAAAGATCATCAATTCTCGGAAGAGGATACTTATTCTTGATGGTAACCTTTTTCAACTGGCGGTAATCTATACACATCCTAAGGGAACCATCTTTCTTTCTCACAAAATGGATCAGAGTGCCCCAAGGTGAGACACTTGGTCAAATAAAACTCTTATCAAGGAGATCTTTCAACTGTTCTTTTAACTCTTTTAACTCTGCTGGTGCCATTCTATATGGCGGAATATATACAGGATGAGTATCGGGAAAAATATCTATACCGAAGTCTATCTCTCTCTCAGGAGGGACTCCGGGTAGATCATCTGGAAAGACTTATGGAAATTCACTTACATCTGGAACTGATTCAATATGAGGTATCTCAACACTAGAGTCAGTAACTCAGACTAAGTGATAGACACACCCCTTAGAAACTAACGTTCTAGCCTTAAGGTACAAAATAAAATGACCCTTAGGCACTGCTGAACTGCTACTCCACTCTATAACTGGCTCATTCGGAATTTGGAACCTAACAACTCGAGTTCTACAATCAATAGAAGCATAACAGGCATGAAACCAGACCATACAAAGTATGACATCAAAATCTACCATGTCTAACTCAACTAAATCATCCATGGTGTTCTTGTGATTGATGGAAATGACACAATCACGATATACTCGCTCAGCTAGAATAGACTCCCCAACCGATGTAGAAACATAGAAGGATTCACAAAGCTTCTCAGGAATAACATTAAATTTCATTGCAACATAAGGAGTCACAAAAGATAAACTCGCTCCTAGGTCTAGCAAAGCATAAATATCAAGAGTAAAAAATTTGATCATACCAGTGACAACATCTGGAGAATTCTCTTGCTCTTGACGACTAGTGAGCCCATAAAGGCGGTTTAATCCTCTGCCAGTACCGGAAGTAGCTCCTCTAGGTGCAGTCCTGTCATGTGGAGCAACTGATGAAGATTGGGCTCTATTGCCCTGATTCCCATTACCTTGCCGGTTCGTGGGGCACTCTTTCATGAAGTGACCCTCTTGTCCACACTTGAAACAACCTCTGGAGCCATCGCGATACTTTCCTGGGTGGTTCCTACCACACTTAGCACATGCAGGAGCCTAGTTACCTCCTTGTGCCACACTACCCTGAGACTGTGCAGGCCTAGCTCTGAAATTTTGTGATTTTGACCACTATACTCACCTTTGTTTATGGGTGCAGGTGCACTAGTAGATGATGGAGCAGGTCCCTTTTGCTTTTTGCCGAAAGGACGAATGGTTCACATTACTCCTTTGCTGCCCACACTCATTTCATGTCTTAGCTTTCTTCCTTCTAAATTCCTCCCTATTCCTCAGCTTCTCTTCCTCAACCTGCTGCACATATATCATCAACCTTGCTATATCCATGTCACCTATTAGCATCGTAGCCTTACCTTCCTTACTCGACAGACGAGACAACATAGCAATAAAAAGACTCATCCTACTTCTCATATCCGCAACCATCTCAGGAGCATATCGGGAAATTTGGGTGAACTTCAAACTATACTCATGAAAACTTAGTGAATCCTGCTTAAGGGTAAGGAATTCTCAAACCTTAGCCTCTCTAAATTCTCGGGGAAAGAAACGCCCCAAGAAAGCCTCCTCCAACATAGCCCAAGTCAAAATTATTGCACCCTCATCTCTACCCTTCTTCCACTAGTAAAACCAAGTCCTAGCAACATCTTCAGTTGATATGGAGCTAGTTCCACTCGCTCAGCATCGGCAATGTGCATCACCTCAAACACCTTTTGCAGTTCCTCAACAAAACTTTTTGGATCCTCAGTAGTGCTTGAACCAGTGAAACTTGGAGTATTCATCCTAAGGAACTCACGGACCCTCAAAGTATCAGCCTCTTCCTGTCGAGCCCCTCTTTATTGTCCAACCTAGTTAGTCACATCTTGACTTAGCAATCGGATTGCTTCCCGAAATTTATCATTGGTGACCTCTCTTTGAGGTTGCACTTCAGGTGCATTTGGTACCCCTTGCTCCTCAATGTTACGCCTAGCAAGACGACCTCTGAAAGCTCTTTGTGGAGGCATAATTAACTGAAACACACGCGCAAGCACGAATTAGAAAGATACTTTATAGATATGAACTTTATCGTACAAAATGAGTATGAAAGAAGTGAAGGAATTTCCTAAATGTTGCATCTTCCTAATTATAGATATGGCAAGCTTCACACTAATAATTAGGACTCTACAAAGACGTTCATCTCTGATAGAAAGTTTGTCACGCCTCGAGCCTACGCCCTGGGCAGGACTGGCACTCGAGAACCATTGTTGGACCCAAGCGAACCCTTGGCCTGGCTTACTTACTCAGCGGAAGACTTAAACATAAGAAATCGTCTCAAAATATAACTCATGCAATAACTTAAAAAGATATTAAGCTTAGCCAAAATGGCAACTCAAGTCTTAACGTATACAACTAAAAACGAAAAGACAAAAGAACTATAACAACTCGTCTATGAAGCCTCTAAAACAATGAGGGATGTCGGGAAAAGACCCCCGATCATCCTAACAACTGAAAGTACTAAATGAAATGATAAAAAGGGGTCCTCCAAATAGCAAGGAGGCTCACCAACTAACTCTGAGTGCTCAACTAGATCAACGAAGTGCTGGATGTTGATCCTGGTTACCTGTGTCTGCATCATAAAATGATGTAGGCTAAAAGGAATCAATACATTGAATGGACGAGTATGCGAGGGGAACACTAAACATAGCATAAGCTTAAAAGGAATTTGAAAGGAACACTTACCTTGGTTTTACTCAACTCATGAATACTCAACTCAAATGCAAAGTAAAAACAACAATAAAGGTTCAGTTTATACAAAGCATTTAAAACGGTAGATGACAACTCAATGTATTAAAGAAATACAATAGCAACTCAGTTTACTCATATAATAAAGCAATATAATACTGTGGGAGTTTCTCTAACCGACAACTATCACTATGAGCCTAAGTGATGATACAACATCTCACCCACGCTGTCATAATTGTCCTATACTTTGCCGTCATATAGAGCGCCTCAACTAAGTGGATCCACTAGTCTATGCTAAAAAGCACTAAGGAATCATCTAAAAAGTATGATCCTTTCTACCCATGATGGCTACATTATTTATGGAGACTTGAGTTATTATGAACTCGCGTCCCCATATCAATGCTCAATACTACTCCCAAAATATACTTAGCTCATATGTTTTAAAAACAAAACTCTTTCTTTGGTTTGACATAATTATTCAAAAACTAACTCAAAGGCTCTCTTGGAAATCAGTGTTTCTTTTCTTGCTCAAATGTGAAAACATTTTAACTCTTGGGAATACTTAGTACTCGTGTATGCTTTGAAGAAAGGAACTATACTCTTACTATTTACTCAACTCAAATCTTAAGTCTTAAAACAAAGTTAAAACATTTGTACAAGACCTTCGGAAAACTCTATGAACTTATCTTGACTTGACTCTTAACTTTTCTTGAATTGAATTATGGATTCAAGGTTCATGATATCATGTTTATGGATGATTTCATGATATTTAGACATACCTCAGAGTGTATAAATCAACTAGAAAACAGAGGTACGTTGCTAAGGAACTAGTACGGAAAGAAGTGGGAAAAGATGGTAGAATTGGCGTCCCTAGCACTCTGAGAGGTGCAGGGCGCCAGAGCCCAAACTTCAGAACTGAAGTTGTGGCGTTCTGGCTGGCACGTCTCCCCAGATCCCAAACTTCAGACACTGAAGTGGGGCCCTCTGGCTTGTGCAGAGCCCCAGACCCCTGCCTAGAAAACTCTAATTTTTTTCCTTCAATTTTCAACTCTAAACCCTCTATTTCACTTGGTTCTTTCCCCAAACACTTAGAATTGACTATATGATCAAAATACAATAGATTCTACTCGAAATCACACCTAAATGCATGAATCAAACTCAAGAAACTTTAATAACAAGAACACAAGGTTTCAAACGAATTATCATTAAGAACTCATAGTATTTGCTTTCAAAACAACACAACTTCGCTGAATTGAATCATGATTGGCGTGTGGGTGAAATAACCCAATGTTATGTGATCTCACATACCTCGTAGGGATCGCCCCTTGACGAAATCCACAACCTTAGCTTCGAAAACTTGACGATTCCTTGCCTTCTCTTCTCCTTTGTCCTCTTTTTTCTCTTCTCTCAAAACCCTAACTTAAATTTCAAAAGCGTAAACTGACTAACTTCAGTTTAGACCCCAACTAATTACCAAAAAATGAAATGAAGTCATTGGGGGGTGAAAAGACTGCAATACCCCTCAAAATTCCAGATTGGACTTTCCTTATTCAAATAACCCAACTTTCAACGGGCTTATATCACTCATACGAACTCGAAATCGCGCAAACTTGGCGGCGTTGGAAAGATAATTCAAAGATATTTCATATGGTATCTGGAAACACACCTAAATCATCTTGAGCTAGGAGTTATAGTCATTTTAAGTTGACCAAAAATTCAAACTTAACATAACTTACCGAATTCTCTAGATTTTTCATTCTTTCCACAAATGACTCTTTCTAATTCTAGCTCTTTCTAGTTCTTTTCAAATAGCGAGGTGTTACAGATACATACACTCAACCTTATTCAACTAGTAGAAGGCTATGTATCGGTAGACTTTATCAAATATTATTGTTGATACATAAACATTAATGTTTTATAACTAAATCAGTTTGTATCATATTCATAGTTATGTATATGACACATAACTTTGTTATGTATACAACATAGTTATGTATTAGATGTTGTGATGTATCGCATATTGTTAAGTACCTGCAACAATGTTTTATAAATAAATCAGTGTATATCATAATCATAGTTTTTTGTGTATATGATACATAACTATATAATATTATCGACTTTTTTTTATCTGTTACAATTTGGGAGAGATTTTAGAGAAGAAAATTTGAAATTTGAATTGTTTGGGGCTGTTATTTTGAAGAGATTGACATCAATTTGATTTACATGATTTGGGGAACTGAAATTTTATTTTATATTTTATTTATGTTTTAATCTCAACAAACTAGTTGTCTAATGTATCAAATATGATGTATCTGAAAAAATGAGATGTATCCAGATGGCAACAATTTTAAGGGATTTTTTAAATTGGAAAAGAGTAGGGATAGGATGAAATTTGCTCCTTACACTATGGGATTCCTAAAAGTTATACTTTATTAAATGATTCAGATTATATTGAATTCATGAAGATATTAATACATAATTTTATGGATTAATATAATTGAGTTAATTATTTAAATACAATAAAGATGTATTTAATTAAGTCCACTCCATAAAGTTAATATGTCATGTCACTTAAATCTGATTGGCCAAAGGGAATCTCGTTCCAATTATACCTCTAATATTTTAAAACTATAAATAGACCTCTTCATAATTCGGAAAAAGAACCAAGAATTCTAACAATAAGCTAGAGAAAACTCGTGGATCAAAAGTCGTAGATTTCTATACAAGTTCAAGAAATTGAGAGTTCAAGAACGTTCAAGTTCAAGAATGATCAAGATCAAGACCATCGGATTCAAGAACAAGCTCGAAGCCCTTGAATTCAAGTAAAAATCAAGATCAAGGTAAAGTTCAACTTCAAGTTCACCAAAGATTCAAGAACAAGCTCCAAAGCCCTTGAATCCAAGATCAAGATCATCAAGTTCAAGTTCATATCAAGTTCATCAAATCCACAAATCAAGATCAAGACTACAAGATAAGATTCAAGATCAAGCTCGAAGCCCTTGAATTCAAGTATAAAGTCAATATAAAGATCAAGTTCAAGTTCGTCAAAGATTCAAGAACAAGCTCCAAAGCCCTTGAATCCAAGATCAACATCATCAAGTTCAAGTCCATATCAAGTTTATAAAATCCACAAATCAAGATCAATACTACAAAATTCAAGATCAAGCTCGAAACCCTTGAATTCAAATATAAAGTCAAGATCAAGATCAAGTTCGAGTTCAAATTTATCAAATATTCAAGAACAAGATCCATAGGCCCTTGTATCCAAGATTAAATCCAAGAACAAGAATGAAATTCAAGATCAATCTCGAGAGCCCTTGAATTATATGTGAAAAGGCAAATTCAGAGGAATCATAGAGATTGTAACACTCACGCTTTGAAATAATAAATACGATTGGTGCGATACTGTTCCGTTCTTGGTTATTATTTTCTTGACTCAAATTTTATTGTCCACAGAGTGAGATATGAAATTTTGAAAGTTTGTTGTTTCGGACTATTTTTTTCTGAAAAACTGCTTCTGTTCGTTGCGATTTTGAAATTGGTTATACAATATTTTTGTTCGGAACTTATATTTTCATTATCTACTCATTTGTAGCTTTCTGTCAATATACTATAATAGTTAAAAGAATTTCATCTGAGTAAGATATGATTTTTTGAAGTTGGGCTAAAAAAATGTTTTTTAATGATTTTTTTTTTGAGAAATTTTTTTGTCCTTTTAGGAAAACTCTTCTTGGAAAATGTGTCCTTTTAGGATTTTAAAAAAGAAAATATGTGTTTATATATTATGTTTTTTAAAATAATGGTCTTGTTATTTCATTTAGTCCTTATGTACCTTAAACAATTTCTTTGTGTGTTCTACAAATGAAAGTGACATATGTTGTCACATTGAATGGTTGTTTCCTTGTTCTTATTTCAGACATGGATGAAAAATAACAAACTCAATAAGAATAGTTGAACCATTCAATGTGACAATATATGTCACTTTTATTTGTAGAATACACAAAAAAAATATTTAAGGAACATAAGGACTAACCAAATTAATAAGATTGCACGAACTATTTGTCATACAAATTGCATGTCTAGTTGATGTCATGACAATATTCAAGAAAAGGGGAACAACAAACTACTTTACACTATACTTTTGTATATAACATAAAGAAAGTAATTATTACTTCATGACAGTGACGTGAGGAAGAGAAATATAAGCATGAAGAAAGAGTTTTTGCGGCATCTCCAGCCCTAACCTTCATTTTATTCTCCATATATATAATTCTATCTTTTTTGAGACAATCAACTTCAACCGAATTTTCTATTTTACTCTCTAAAAAAAATTGTCTTCTTTCTCTTTAATATTATATTACTAGTAAAATTACCCGCACTTCACGCGTGAATTTATTATCACGAAATTTATAAAATAATACTTAAAATCTATCAAGCATTAAAACTAAAACACGATATTATCTTACATACAAGATTACATAGTAACAAACATGGATAATGTAAAGGAAAATGCAAATTATTACACATTATCATTTATCCTTAATAACATAAGCATAAATTAATGACGGTAAAAATACATACCAGGATTTGTAAGATAAGCAATGGTATCAGTGAGCCACTCAACAGGAGAAACGTACACAAATATTTAATTATGAAGAAGAAGAAGAAGAAGAAGAAGTTCAAAACTTTCGTTGTTTTAAAATGACAGGAAATACCTCTATTTATAGACAACAAAGGATAGTGTGAACAAATATTTTTTGTGCCTTATCAAAAAAGTTACAACTATTTTGAAAAGTTGCAACCCTTTGGAAAGGTCACACCCTTTCATAAAAGTCACAACTTTACATTAAAGTCGCAACTTTTCATAAAAGGGGAAGGTTATTTTTCGAAATAAATAAATTAAAAGGGAATTTTGGTTTGTGGTGGCGCCACATAGGCGGGCCTAAGGTTCTCTTATATATATATTTATATGATTATTTCTATTTCAATTTTATTTTCTTATTTCGTAATATAAATTCTTTCTTTCTTTTTTTCCAACTAATCACCGTATATAATTTTCATATTACATAAAATTTATTCTTTTCAAATTCTTTATTTAATATAAAAATATATTTTATTCTAAATTTCTAAAATTAAAAATTATAAGTTATGCATTGAATTGTTATCTTGTATTTAAATTATTATTTTATGCACTGTATTTTTAAATTAATTTTCATCTTATCATTTCAATTTTGTGCATTCTTCATAGTGAAAGTTAATATTAATTTCAAATTATATCACTTAAAGTGAAGAAATTTTTAAAAAATATTTGAAATATTATAATTTCGGGACTAAACTAGTATATATTGAATTATTATATTTTTTAAAATGTGATATTACATTAAAAAAAAGAATTACGAATGATCAAGATTTAATTGATGACCTTATATGATTTATAATATGTTAATTAAAAAATTATATAATAGAAATAATAATTTAATATTTTAAAAGTGAAATAGAGAGTATGAATTGTTTGGAGAACTACTATTCAACTCTCTATAATTGGAGAGTAGAGAGTGAAATAGAGAGTTCTTGGAGAGGGCATTGTGTATTTTATGCTTCAAACATAGAGAATAGAGAGTAAAATAGACAGGGGTTGGATATTGTCTTAAAACAAAGGCTCTAATACAGGCAGGAATGTCAAGAATCCTCCTATAAAAAGATGTAATGTCAAGAATCCTCCTATAAAAAGATGTAGAGCTAATAAGTTATTTTGCTTAAAAATAAAAAAAGGGCAAACCTTGAAGATGAAGATCTTGAACCAAAAGTGGTTATTTCTTTGACGAGATATCAATTGAAAAGGATGTAATCTTATATAGATGCCTAAAAGGCTTTCCTGATTTATTAATTAGATAGCTTTAAATAATTATCTTCCCAGCAAAAGAAGGATTTGATATCTCTAAAATTTAGGAGATTGTAAAGTGATTACTATTCCATAAAGAGTTTGAGCTAAGCCACAATTCAAAAAGGAAGAGGCAATAATCCTATTGGAGGACAAAAAAAAGAGACATTCGAAAGAGTTCAAACAATATCATATCATATTTTAATAAAAGTAGGAACAAAAAAAGTTTAAATTTAAAATATCATTTTACCTCTACACTAAATTAAAATATCATAATGTTTAGTTAATTACATTACATGTTTAAATATTAGTGATAATCAGTTACTACATTGAGTAAATGGAGAGTTCATGTGTTCAAAGGAGTATTGTTTACTCTTCCAGATTTTAATGGAGGTTCATTGCATATATTTAATATTCTTAAAGTTGTTTTCTTTTATCTATTTTGGCTCTTTGAAATTCCACTATTAGTGGTGTTTCACTTAAATATTATTTGCACTTCTTTTTCTTATCTACATTTTAAAATTACTTTTCTTCTTTATTTGTTTTAAATATTTGCCTTCATAACTTATATCTAATTACCTATTCAATTGTCCTGCTTATTATCCATAGCTTTCATGTTTTTCATATTCATAACCTTCATTTATTTAATTTAAAACTTTAAGATATCTTTTGGTATTCCTCTATTTTTATCTATATAAATTCATATTTTTTGTTTCATGAAACTCACATCCAAAATTATCATTTTCATTTTATAGTTAAAGTAGTGAAGCCATCAACATCTAAAGTAAATGATATATCTACCTTAGACTGATTATATATCACTTTACGAAAATGAAGTGATTTTTCTATTTTATTCATGCTTTAGTTTGATTGGATGGAAAAGACTTTTGAATTTTGATTGGATATGACAGAAGATGTCGACAAAAACTTGGAAAATTATGTACCAATTTTGTATTTCTTTTTCCATTTATATATTGTTTATGTTTATTTTATATATTTTTTCTCTATTAGTCGTCTTTAATTTAATTCTCTGTAAAAAAAAATTATTATCATAACATTTATTTGAGATTGTTGCATTTAAGTACTCATTACACACATGTTCTCATTGAATTTCAATCGTCCTAACGAATTTATAAAATATTGCATGGGACACACGTGCTACGCACATATCCAGAAACTACTATATATATATATAATGAATATATATATATATATATATATATTCATTATATATTTTTATTTTCCTCCCCTTCCAGTGAATGTTGAAATTCACTAATCTGGAGCACTAAAATTGAAGTCATAAGTCATAACCACTCAAACCATAAAATGATCAAAGATGTTTTACTAGGCCAACGAAAAATTGTCATCGCAAATACTTCAAACCCAATCGCAAAGCTTCTTTTTTAATTTAACATTATGCATATTCCATTTATTATAAGGGTAAATCACATAAATATGCAATAATAAGCAAATACTTACCATCCATGGCAATATAATATTTGTAACTAAATATAGCAACTTTTTGGAATTTAAAAAATTGTAAAGTGAAAGTTTGTGTAACACCCCGTATCCAAAATCAGACCAAAATATAGATTTCAGAAGTTGCAGTGCAACCCAGGGTTGCCACCCACGGACCGTAGGGTGACCCACGGTCCATTCTGGTGGTCTGTGGTTCACCACCTTCAACCCTCCCCAGAATCAGCCCAAAAATTATTCTAAGAGTCGACCCACGACCGGACCCACGGACTGTAGGTCAGACCACGTACCGTGGTCCTGGTCCTTGGATCGAGGCCCCAGAATCAAGTCCCGGAATCATGACGATGATTGACCAGTACAGACCGTCGGTCCATCCACGGTCCTTCGATTTGTTCCGTCGGAGACACCGACAGATTTTAAGTCAGAGGTCATTTGGTCTTTTTCCTATGCGTTGGACCCCTAAACTACGTCGTTTAACCCCTCAACTATGTGGTTTTGGTCAGTTTTAGCCTAGTAAACCAATTAGAACTTACCCTAGTCAACCCATTCTCCAAAATTCATCCAAGTTGAGCAAAAAGAAGGAGAAAGAGTCGATCAACCCTAGTTTCAAAACGCAACAGTTTTTCATCAGTTTCAGCCCCCGAAATCAAAAGATTTCTCCATGGAATTCATCACAAGGTATGTGGAATTTCACTAGTGGGTTCCTTTCACCCATTAGGTCCCTAGATTTAAAGCAGAATCTTGTTTCCATTGATATTATCTAGACCTAGGGTTCTTGAATGTTAGAAATTATTGGGTTTTAGCTGTCAGAATTAGCAAAATCAGATTATCATGTTGTTTACCTAAGTTCTTGCATGAAATTCAGAACCCTAGTCGTGTAGATTCATTTAGTTCATGAATTACATATGCTAGGTCAGTTTATTCAGATATAGATGCTTCAGTTTATGAATGTCACATTATCAATCATAATTGTTGCATTCTCAGAGTTTGCATGTCATTAATTGAGCTATCCAATACTTCAACATTTCAGTTATAATTTTACTTATATACATTCTAATTGGGAGTAGCTTAATATCGAGTGGACTAGGGTCAGTCACCCTCATAGTCCTAGAACTACGTGCCCCGTAGGCAAGTCCCCTATGTGGACATTATACTTAGTGATCACGCCAGTCATGCCTCTATACTTCTGGCAGGGTATATTGCATTGACCATGTTATCAGTTATAGTTACATTTTAGTCTTAGCATGTTATAAACTTGGTCATTGCATTCAGTCATTTCATGTTCAATATTTCCAATATAGTATCATGATTATCTCTTACCATTGCTCAGATTTATGCTTTGGTTCAGTTATATTTACTGTTCATCTTTACTTTATCCTGCATGCTCAGTATCTTTCAAGTACTAACGCATACTATACGCTACATCTTCTCGTGATATAGGTTTAGGTCCTTAGCTTCCAGATCAAGCATAGATCGGTTCTCGATCTTCAGTTTAGCAGTTTCAATGGTGATTCCTCATTCTCCGAGGATGACATACATGTTTCTTTTGCTTTTAGTCTTAGTTTCAGTCTTTGCTAGATTTAGCTGGGGCATGTCCCAACACTTCTAGTCAGTTAGAGGCTATTTTCAGACATAGTTAGATTTAGATTTAGATTTGAGTTTCATCTTCAATTGTTATTGAACTCTTCTCAGATTATTTATTTCAAATTTAGAATGGGTATTCCCCATCATTTTCCTTTAACTCATGATTTAGTTTCCACATTAGTTTAGATTTTCATAGATTTGTTCAGTTTCCTTATGATATGTCAGTTCAGGGTTAGCTTGGGGTCACTCGTGATCCTAGGTCGCATGTCTGCTCCTGGGGGTAGCTTTGGAACACTACAAACTTGGTATCAGAGCAGTAGGTTTAAGAGTCGTAGGATGTCTAAAAAGCCGCACTAAGTAGAGTCCTTTTCATGGGTATGAAGTGCACCACATCTAATGAGAGAGAGGCTACAAAGTGTTTTAGGAAAACTTACTTTCATTGTTACTCTTATCGTGGGTAAGGTATGATCCAACTTCTCATTTCTAATCTGACATTATGCATGTCAGATCATGCCTCCTCATAGAGCTTACCGAAGGAATGCGAATGCAAGCAATGCTAATGCAACTCCTCTAGTCCCAGATCAGGAAGTTTTGAATGCAGAGTTCTGAAATGCCATTTAGCTTTTGGCTAAGAGTGTGACTAATCAGAACAACAAGCAGGTTCTAGTTCCTGCAAATGCTAGTGGTGGATTAGTGGCAGCTGATGAGTCCATGATTTGGACTTATTTAGGTCTTCATTTTAATATATTTAGTGTCCTCAAATGCATATTTTGTGCCAATACTGATGTAAATCCTTGAATTTCAGGTATTTGGACAGAGGAACAAAATATGGACATTATTGAGCAAAAAGGAACAAGGCAGCTGAAAGTACGAATAGAAGAAGGTCTAAGGATCGCCTAACCCATTAGGTGAGTCGCCGAACGGCGAGGGCCTCGCCTAATGTTTCAGAGTGCCAAGCCCTAAAGGAGAAAATCTAGTCGGTGAGAAAATGGAGCAGTCGGTGAGTCACCGAACGGTTCAACGATGCAGTGTCATACCGCCCAAAGTTACAGAACCTGACGATGTTGAAGGCAAAAGTAAAACATCGATGATAATGACCAATGGGCGGATCACCGATTGGATCGGCGATCCTGACTAACTGCGTCGACTGAACCTTCATAGCACACTTTTTGACAACTATAAATACTTGTTTAAATTTTTAGCTTAGCATCTAATTTAAGATTCATTAGTTTTTGAAGTTTAGATCTTAGAACTGAATAGATAAACAATATTTCCTTAGCTTTGAAGATTTCCATTTATATGAAATTGGAAGTGGGTGTTGAAGATTCTTCATCTTAGACGTTTGTAAAGACTATATCAATCCTACCCAGTTGATGGAAACACAATTTGGTAACGATTTTTACCTTTTTACTATGTCTAGCTAAAACCCCATTTCTTGGGGTGTGATTATGAGTTGATTTAATTACTGGGTAATGTTAATTGATAGTTTATTTTATATTTAAAAGTGATTTTGTTCAGTAATTGTGGTTGAATTTAATGGGTTGTAGTTGCAAATACAATCTTATCTTTATGTTTTTGGCTTGCTCGAGAGAGAGGTTTTAAAATCAAAATTATTGAATCGATGGTCTGTGGGTATTTGGTTGTCATGGGTTCAGCTCGAGAGAGTGAATCCTAAACCATTTTCCACATATTTAGCTCGAGAGAGTGAATGGACTAAAGCGAAGGTTGTGCTTCATTGCCGCAAATTGGTGTTCAAGAAAAAACAATTTGATTCGGGGTAAATTGTTCGAGAGAAAGTTTATCCCCACTAAATTCTAGCTTATTCATTGATTTGCAGCTATTTACTATTAATTGCAATTACCCAGTTGTTTACCTTGAACCATAATCCTATCCCGTCCCAAGAATCCCGTCTTCATATTCATATTTTCATGTTATTTACTGTTTTAGTTTATAGTACAAACAAACCCCATTTATATTTGACACTTGTGTCACCTATAATTTAAAACATTTTTTATTTGTAAATGTTTTTAGATATGATTAACTTGAGCATATTTATGCTTTTCTATTGATTCCTGAGTACGAACAACTCCCTTGTGACTCGACCACAACTTACTAGTTGGGTTATATTACTATTGAACAATCGCTAATGCTTAGTATTGGATGAAGTATCTTTGATAGTGTTACACTAATCAAAATGGCGCCGCTGCCGGGGAGTGGTGTTACTTGAGAATTGTTAGTTAAGTTGAATTTTTGTTCTTGTTAGTTGTAGTGATACTTAATTTTTAGATATGTTTTGCTTGTTTGTGTGTTAAAAGAGGAAGTATGAGTGTGAACTGCAGCAATGGCAGCCAAGTAGGCCATCAAGATGACATCGGAAACCTCAACTATGTCAACGAGCCTCATGCTAATGACTCCCATCTCATTGGAGGTATTGGGGTCATTCGCTTGCCTCCGGCCGAAGGGAATGCGGTGTTCCACATCACGAGTACTATGTTACAACTCTTGCAACTAAAAGGAATTTTCAGTGGTTTGGCTCATTAGGATCCCCTTGAGCACATTAGAAACTTCGTGGATGTATGCGGACCATTGTCCTTCAAGAATATCTCCGAAGAATCAGTTTGGTTGAGGTTGTTCCCGTTCTCTTTGATGGGAGAAGCGTACAAATGGTTGGATGAATTGCCACGTGAATCAATCACTTCGTGGGAGGAGTTGGTTACCGCATTTAATGTGCGATTTTTCTCTTCTTCGAAGTTGATGACTCTTCAGGACAACATTCAGAGCTTCAAGCGTCTAGAAGGCGAGCCAATCCATGAAACTTGGCTGCGATTCAAAAAGTTGGTGCTTCAATGCCCAATCCATGGCTTGCCTGATAACGTGTTGCTGCAATATTTTTACTAGAGTCTTGACTTGATAAATAAGGGTGTTTCTGACCAATTTTCTCTGGGAGGTTTGATGCAGCAACCTTATGTGATAGTTGCTCAGCTCTTGGATGGCATGACTACCATAAATAGGTCTCCCCTCTCACATTTAAACTAACCAAAGAGTAGATGGAGAAAGACCAAGAGAGGGACCAGAACATGGCCAAGATCATGATACAACTTGACATTTTATCTAAAAATGTCATGGGAGCTGGTGCTCGAAGTGTCAATGTCGTGGGTGTCGGGTGTGCTAATCTGGATGAGTCCAAGTTTGAGGCCTTGCATAATGAAGAGGTAAATTTCCTAGCAAACCAAGGCGGTGGTTATCGTTCAAACTACCCGAGGTAGGGTGGTAACCAAGGTTGGAATAGTGATAAAGGTTGGAAAGATTGAGATCGTGAATAGAGGGACCGTAATCCAAATCAGAATGATGGGGAGAAGGATATGTATGTGCCTCCCCATGAGTGCCAAAAGCCAAAGGATTCAGAAGGTGGTCGGTCTGAGGATATGCTTTCTCGTAACCTCAACAAAGTTGAGGGGTCAGACAAGATCTTAAAAGAGATGAAAGAAGACGTGTCGACCCTTAGCCAGACTATCAGCTCCCATTCAGAGTCGATCAAGCAGTTAGAGACTCAAATGGGTCATATCTCGTCTCATCTAAACCCGAGACAACAAGGGGGGTTTCCTAGTGACACTATGGTTAAGCCCAAGAATGAGGTTTAAAGGTGGACTTGCGTCATGCCACGGCGTTAACTAAGGCGTTGTTTGGGAGGCAACCCAAGTTTTATTTTCTTTCTTTTTAAGTTTGGAATAATGGTGTGTTGATTGTGCAGGTCAAAGTGCGGAAAGTGATTGAAAAGTACAGGTTGGCGAGCAAATGGTCTAGTCAGCGCATCGACGAATAGATTGAAGACCCCGACCTAGATCTCTGTTGGACTCAAGACAATTTTACATTTGAGTCTGTAAAACTCAGCTGTTCTAGTGGGTACGTTTTTATACTCGTGTTATAGCTGCTAAAAAGCTATTTCGCATCTTTTAGAATGACACAGCGAGTCCAGACTAGCCTATTGGTGAATTGCCGACCAGGTCGGGGATCCCGACCTAATCCACCGTTTGGACCCACACATCAACTGAGGGTCCTGTAAAACTCGGTGAGGTAAGTGACCACTCAGTGTTTCGCTGAGTGGGTCAGTGAGCATGACTAATGTCGCTGAATGGGCGAGAACTAGACGGTTTTTTAAAAGCCAAAGGTTTAAACTTTCAAACTCTTTACTTTCCCTCACTTTTAATCCTGCCAAACTCTCACCTATTTAGTATTTTCAGTATTTTTGCATTTTATAAGTATTTTAGTTGTTGATTTGTTCTCGGGATTGGGAATACTTTGCCGCCTAGCATATCAATATCAATTTAGTCGGCATAAAAGGTTGGTTTTCCAAACCCCAAGTTTATTTTTATCGAAGTTGTACTTTTTGCAACAATATATCTTGTTGTTGTGTGTTGGGTCTCTCTGATAGGATTAGAAATGTTTGAATGCATATTTTAATGTGATAATCTTACACGTATTTGATTGTTGCAATCTTGTATTTTGTGCTTTGAAATGATTTAAATTTTGTGGGGTTGTGCTTGCATGTTGTTTAGTTTGGTTGGGTGAAGTCTGAGTAGGCCATATTTATGCCAAACGATGTAATTTAGCCAATGACAGAGCGGGTGATGTCCTTCTTAAGGACAAAAGTCATCAATTGACCAAATTTGGCAAAACCGGGAGAAGTCTGAGTATCCCGGGGTCATGGGTGTTATGGGTCTTGATTTAATTTAACTAGTGCATCCCTTGATTTTATTTTCAAGGGGTGCGGATTTAAATTCAAGAAGTTGGGTTGAAAGTAGGCACGTTGGGTCATTTGGCAAGATGGGTCGAGCTCGCCGAACCACTCGGCAGTTCACCGACGGTCCTCATCTCGCCTTTAGTTTCATGCTTTATTTGATGTTGGGTTCTGTAACTTTCGGCGAGAAGCCTGAGGTCGCCGAAGGCACTTGGCGACTCGCTGAAAGTCTTCTTGATCGCCTTTTGCCTACACCGCAAAAAATTTTTTACACTGTAACTTTCGGCGGGCTAACCCTTAATCACTGAAAGCTATCGGCGAATCGCCGAATGGCCCTTCCTATCACCGACATGCCATCATTTTAGAGCCAATCCTTTAGGCCGGCCCGATCTAGCTCG
>JAJOOS010000224.1:0-105140 GCA_029582725.1 Solanum chiquidenum
GATTGGTGCGAAGTAATAACTAAGCCAAACATCGATGTGATGTCTAATATGAGGTAAAGGTAAGGGTTAGTAAATTATACACACGTAGTCGGACCAAGGTGCGGGGTGAAATTCTCTAGATGCCGGACCAAGGATTTAGAGATACCTAACTTATCACTTTGCATGTAGGACACTAGGAAAGGATTGCTATTACTATGATTACTGCGTTATGAGCTTGTGGGGAACACTATACCCTAGTTAATTCTCTCATCTTGATAACAACCAAAATTAACTTTTGTTTACTGATTACTTACTGAATTCTTGCAATTTGTTTCACAAATCTCCCCCTTTAATTACTTGTTTCTGGAAGTAATTTGACTAAACGAATATAAATGTTGGTTGATGTAAAGTCTAAACCATTTTCCTCGTGAGATCGACCCCAACCTACAAGTTGGGTTCTTTACTTGATAACGACCGCTTATGCTTCTTTAGAGAAGTGTAATTTGAGTGTATCATGCGGCAAGAAAAATCTGGATTTTTTGGGATGATGAATATGATGGGCAAATTGTGTTGGACACTACTCAACAACTAACGATAAAATTATCGAAATACAACACTAGTGTATTGGTGACAACAATATATGCTAAATGTAGCAATGAGGATAGAAGGCAACTTTGGGATGATCTTGTGCATCTAGATGAAGAGAATGACAATCCGTGGGTAGTAGGAGGGGACTTTAATGTCATTCTAAGGGAAGAAGAGAAATTGGGAGGGCTTGCATTTACACAATCAGAAGCAGTAGACTTTGCTCAGTGTCTCAACAAATGTGCTATAGTTGAGCTAAAATTCTCGGGGAGTATTTTCACATGGTGGAATGGCAGAGTAGAGGAGGAGTGTATTTTCAAGAGGTTAGACAGGGTCCTGGTAAATCAGGAATTTTTAGATCTATATCCCACCAGTGAAGTCCATCATTTAGTGAGACAGGGTTCGGATCATGCGCCTCTACATATGGTTTGCAATACTATTGAGCAACCTAATATCATACCCTTCAGATTCCTCTATTTTTGGACTAAACACAAAGGATTTAAGGAGGTGGTTCAGCAACATTGGAAATCGGATATACAGGGATGCCCATTTATAATGTTTCAGGACAAACTAAAGAACACAAAAAAGGTGTTGGCAAGATGGAGCAAAGATACTTTTGGTGATGTTTTTCAGAGAATTGCCACTTTGGAGGATATAATCAGGGTAAAAGAACTGCAACTTGAGGAACAACCAACTCATAACAACAGAGCAAAACTGAGTAAGGTGGAATCAGATTTGAGGAGGTATCTAGTTATTGAAGAAGAATACTGCAGACAAAAGGCTGGGATGAAATGGTTTAAAGAAGGGGATAGAAACACAAAGTTCTTTCATTCTTATGTCCGAGGAAGGAGAAAGAAGCTTCACATAGAAAGTATTAAAGATATTAGAGGAATTGAAGTATCTGCTAATGATCAAAAGGGAGAGGCAGCAGTGGAATTCTTTCAAAACCAATTCTCGGAGGAGGATTGTAATCGAGATTATGGCATGCTTCAACATATTCCTAGATTGATCAGTGAAGAGCAGAATGAGGAGATGTTCAAGCTTCCAAGTTTAGAGGAAGTATAGAAAGTGGTATTCAAGTTAAATGGAGAGAGTGCCTCCGGACCAGATGGCTTTTCAGGAAGTTTCTTCCAACATTGTTGGGAAATCATTGGGTAAGACCTTACAAGATTAGTCAAGACATTTTTATGTGGGCAAGAGCTTCCCAAATTCATTATGCATACTAATCTAGTATTGATCCCAAAGAAGGAGAATGTGCAAGAGTTCAAAGATCTGAGACCTATCAGCCTAAGCAACTTCACAAATAAAGTGATCTCACGAATGGTTCATGAAAGGTTAGTAGGTGTATTACCAAATATTATTTCTCAGAACCAAAGTGGTTTTGTCAAGGGGAGAAGTATAACAGAAAATGTGTTATTGGCTCAAGAAAAAATAAGAGACATGCATTTAAGAAACAAAGAAGCCAATGTAGTGGTAAAGCTAGATATGGTTAAGGCATATGATAGGGTTGATTGGATATTCTTGACAAAGTTCCTACGAAAGTTTGGGTTCTCAGAAATGATTATAGATATGATCTGGAGGTTAATTTCGGGGAATTGGTATTCCATAATGATCAATGGACAGGCACATGGTTTTTTTCACTCCTCTAGAGGGCTAAAACAAGGAGACCCTCTCTCCCCAACTTTATTTGTTATAGCAACTGAGGTTCTTTCCAGAAATTTCAATAATTTGAATGAACAGGGGTCATTTAAAGGTTTTGGGATGCCAAAGTGGAGCCCTAAGGTTAACCACCTAGCATATGCAGACGACACCATATTATTTGGGTCAGCAGAGAGACAATCAATGATAAAGATGATGAATGTCTTAAGGGAGTATGAGAGAGTTTCAGGACAAATGATCAACAAAGATAAGAGCTTCTTTTAGTTTCATGAAAAACCCCCCTTGGTGGTGACTTTACGGATGAGAAAATTGACTGGAATATGGCCTGGGAATTTCCCATTTACGTATTTAGGTTGTCCCATATACTATGGAAGGAGGAATAAATGTTATTTTGAAGGCCTGGTAAGGAAGATTGCTATGAGAATTTTCTCATGGCATAATAGATTTTTGACTTTTAGAGGAAAAATCATACTGATAAATCATGTGTTGCAATCTATGCCAATATACATGTTATCTACTATGACGCCTCCAAAAAGTGTAATAGATCAGATTCATCATCTTTTTGCGAAGTTTTTTTGGGGAAACTAATTCTGGGGTTAGAGGAAAACATTGGGTCGCATGGTCAGAGATGTGTTATCCTAAGCGAGAAGGGGGGATAGGTTTCAGATCCCTGGCAGATATATCAGATGCCCTATTTGCTAAGCTATGGTGGAATTTTAGAACTAACACATCATTGTGGAGCACATTTATGTGGAGCAAATATTGTACAAAATTCCATCCTACAATAGCACACAATATAGGAGCATCACAGGTCTGGAGAAAGATGATGAGAATCAGGGAAGAGGTGGAACATGAGATATGGTGGCAACAAAAAGGAGGGACTACTAGTTTTTGGATGGACAATTGGACAAAGCTTGGAGCTTTGTACTTTATTGAACCACAAGGATTAAATGAGGAGGTGGAAGTGAAGGATATGATTCATAATGAAGATGGGATATACCCAGACTTTGGCAAATGATTTCTGAGGACATGGTGAACTACATTGTGGAGAACATTAATCCTATTATGGAGGGGGGTGACAAAGTTTGGTGTCTGGGCAACTCACAAGTTGAGTTTACTGTTAAATCAACATTTCAATAATTGAGAAGAACAAGGGAGGAGCATGAATGGATGAATAACATATGGATAAAGGGCATCCCCTTTACGATCTCATTCTTTCTGTGGAGGGTATGGAGAAAGAGAATTCCTACGGATGATTTCTTAAAAAAGATGAAAGTAAGTATGGTGTCAAAATGCTAATGTTGTAATGTGGGGGCAGAGGAAACCATACAACACCTATTTCTAACGGCTCATATAGCTCAACAGCTATGGAACCATTTTGTTTCATTTGCAGGTATTAATATTGAAGGATTACACTTACAACGGTTCATAATTACCTGGTGGGACTGGCCAGCTAAGCATAAGGTGAAACAAATGCTCAATGCAATGCCAGCTATTATAATGTGGGAGTTATGGAAGAGGAGGAATGCAAGAAGACATGGAAGAGATGTATCATTTGTGAAGATGTGGAGTCAATGTCAACAAACGGCACAGATGCTATTGAAAGTTAGGTATCCATGGATTAAAGGAGGTGATCAGAATTGGAAAGAGTTGATTACCATTTTAGACAAATACAAGCCAACACTACATTATAAATTGGTATTTTGGGAACCACCAAAAACATATTGGTTAACTTGCAATACAGATGGGGCTTGTAGGGGAAATCCAGGACAGAGTTCATATGGATTTAGCATTAGAGATACTAAAAGTGATCTGATTTATGCTAAAGCACAACGCATTGGGGAGGCGACAAATATGGAGGCAGAACTAATGGGGGTTTGGAAGGCTTTGCGCTACTGTGATACCAAGAATTTTCAGAACATCATTTTGGAAATGGATTCTTTGGCATTAAAAAACATGATAACAAAACAGTGGAGGATCCCTTGGGTACATACAGAAAAAATGGAGGACATACAAAGGAACATAAATAATAAGCAGGTGCATGTTAAACATATCTTTAGAGAAGCAAGTCAATTAGCAGATTATTTAGCAAATACAACATTAGATCAAGCAGAAACAGTGCAAGCACAGGGGTTCTACGATCTATCAAGCAAAGGAAGAAGAATCCTCAACACATATAAGCATAAAGTCCCATCATTAAGAATAAAAACACGAAGAATTGGTCCAACATGCTAATATAGAGTAGAGCATGAAAGTACAGATATACACATGCTTAGATATTTACAGATCATTGTTCAGAAGAGACGATTTAGTTGTGTACATGACTAAACTACTTCAGATTACAAAAAAGGACCAGATTAAAGGGGGGTGTCAAACCCAGTCTTTCGATGCAGTACTGACTCATTTCAGCAGGCGACTCAAGCCTTCAGAAGCTGCTCCTTGGGTCATCCCAACAAAAAGTCATCCATGTAGTTCAAACATCCACTGGAATTCGTAACTACAAAATGGAAAAGGAAGTCACAAGAAGTAGAAAATGGGCGAAATTAGTAGTGAATTACCTTGTGAGCTGATAGAAGTTCACCCACTCCATGGTTGTAGGAAATTCGTCTTCATGAGGCGAAGCAGGAGCAAAGAGAGGGAGAAGGAAGCTGGGAAATTGGTTACGGCGGAGCTCAGTTGATAGGGATTAGGAAAATGCTTTAATTCCTTTTTTGGGGGATAATAAGCACTTTGTCCTAGACTAATGTTTTTTTATTTCCTATTTTGGGCTTTCCGCCTATGTTGTATTTTGGACCCTCAAGCCACTCGTGTTTAGTTGATAATCAATAAAAGGACCACTGGTCCAAAATTTAATTTTTTTTAAAAAGTAATTGTATATTTAAAAAATATTTTCAAACTTATTAAAAGAAACTAAAACAAAACAATTTCTTCTACATTTTTTAAGAAGGATCCTACATGGTCTACTAAAGCCCATGAAGAATCAAAATAAAAAACTCAAATCATTAATTAATCACGAAAATTTTAGAGGGAGAAAGAATAAAGAATGAAGAGAGAGGTTTCTCAAATTGGTGTCACAAATTGGTCTTCTCATCCGCAATAATTTTGAGCTGTCGACGGAATTTTTAGGGGCTGAATCTGATCTCGAATGTTAATGACCCATTTAATGTGTATCTGAAATTATCTAAGGAAGAGAATCAAACGAAATGTAAAAAAATCTAAAAAAATTGTTGAATTGGTTGAATGAAAGATTTGATTAGGACCGCTATCTTCTAGGCTCTAGAGATTCAGAGTAGATGAAAAAGTGACTTGAATTTTCATTTTTATAAATTGTTAGAGAAATAGAAATTTATTAAGGTAAAAAATGGTGTTTATTATAGTTAGGGTTGAAGAAATGATTGGGGAAGAAAGGAAGAGGAAGGAGGATAACTTTTTTTTATTTTTTATTAAATGGTGAAATACACGTGTCAAGTGCGTGTATTTCACCACAAGACACATTCCTGGTAATGACATTTCAGGGAGGAAATAATTCCACTTTAAAATAGCTCAGGTGGGTAATAGGGCCCTCGTAAAGTATAAGTGTGTAGTTTGAAATCCGGTAATAGACTGGGGGGTCATTTGGCCATTTTCTCGGTGTTACCGTATATTCTTCATTTCATAACCCTAACCCATGACTATTAACCTCCTTCAAAAGAAAAAATCAATTAGATTTCATAAGTTACGATATACTCTTCTTCTTTTTCTCCAATACTTCAAAGAATAATATTTACAAGAATGCTAGAGATTTCAATTATGATTCTTCCTCAAACTTCAAAATTAAGGTACGTAGGAATTCATTAAGGAATTTCTTTCATACTCATATCCAAAACTCCTCAGTTTATTCATGAATTTAATTCTATAGTTAGGATATATGAACCCACTTTCAAATTTATCCTTTTTATGATTTAATTGCTTGATTTATTGAATTACTTACTCATGATTATGGATTATTGACTATTGTATTTCATTTTTATGCTTAGTTATGTTTTTCAGTGTCATCCTTATTAGTAGGGGTGTGCATCGGTCAGTTCGATTGAATTTCATGTATTATCGGTTTTTAAATACACTAAACTAATAACCAAACCAATAAGATATTTTTTATCGATTTTCAATTTATCGATTTTGGTCCTTAACAGTTTGGTTTTCGATTTAACCAATAAGAAAATGCTTATAAAATAAATATGTCTTCTATAATAAATTCAACGCGACGAAGACAATAATATAACTTTACAAATGCTCATAAAATAAAAACAATAATAATAAACTTGAAAAGAACTATATATGTGTAACACAAAGGGAAATTAAGAGGAATATGGTTCTTACTTAAGGTTTTGATGGTTTGTATAATGTAAAGTTGTGAACTCAAAGTCACAATGAAATATGAATTAAATGTTAAATGACGAAGACATAACTAGTAAGATATTGAGATTAATATTTAATATTTATGTATAGGTAAAAGTAGTAAATTACTCTAGTCTTAATGAGTTATCGGTTTACCCAATAACATTATATTAAAAAGCAATACCGAATCAATAACTCGATAATTTTTTTTTATTAAACCATTAAAAACCCGCTAACCTAATAGGAATAAATCAATAACACTTTTTGATTTGGTTATTGCACACCCCTACTTATTAGTTCTTGACATGATTTTGTTTATGATTCTTGAAGCTTATATTTTAAAATATGATTTTAGAGTCTTTATGTTATTATAAAAGCTATTTTGAGAATTTACAAGTTATGCATGTTCTAGAAATATTTTCATCATGTGAAATATATGTTTTAGAAAGAGTCTTCAGCATTGATTTTAGAAAGGAAGGTTTGAGCTTTGTCTCACAGATTAGAGCATAGTCTCACAACAAAATATGTTTTAGAAAAACATTTTTGAGCAAGACTCGATATAAGCTTATATAAATATGTTATGATTTATATAGATAGTATATTTTGGGTGTAATATTTAGCACTGAGTGAATGAGAGTTATAGTTAGCCCAAGTTCCAGAACTATGTGCCACCGTGGGATTATGTTTCACCGCTTTGTCAGTTGACCATTTGGCCTTGAGAGGCTCAGATTAGTGGATCCACATTAGACGAACATATTTTATACCCTGACAAGATATAGAGCAACCCTCCCCAACTGAGATTGTAAGTTGGTGCATCATGAGCTTACACGATATATGTCAGTTATGAGAAACTCCCACCACAAAGACTCTCTCTCTCTCTCTCTCTCTATATATATATATATATATATATATATATATATATATATTGATATAATCATTATAAGATTTTCAGATAGCATAATTTTAGATAACATGATTTTTAGATATAGGCCCTTTCAAATATAATTTCAGAAAATATGGTCTGATGTATACATTTTTGTTTCTTAAATATTATGCCATATGTCACAGTTTTGAATCAATGTGCTTCAGTTATCGTTTATGTATTACTCATGATCATATTTATAGTTCTTTTAGTCATTTTATAATTATTGATCTCTGTCCTTACCTTACATACCAATACATTACATGCATTGACGCTACTTGTTCTACATTATTTTATGATGTAGATTTCAACACTCTGATTCAGATTTGCGGCCAGATGTTCCACTAAGTTTCTCCACTTTTAGATTGTGGTGAGTCCTCCTCGCATTCAAAGGACTTCTATTCTGATTCCACATATTTTATTCACTAAAGTTATATTAGCTTTCATGCAACCCGGAGTCTTGTCTCGATAGACTTATCTAGGTTGATTATTTTAGAGGATTCATTAGACACAATTAAGATTCATAGACATTAGTAGTCTCGATTTTATTTCAAACTTTTACTTAGATGTTTTAGTGTTCTTTATTTGTAAAATATTACTTTAGTATTCAATATCTTAGCCCATTACTATAAATCACGGCTTCCGCATTAGTAAGTGTTCAAAGTTATAGCATGTCAGGACAAGGGTTCTCTTTGGCCAAAAATGGTTCCAAGTGTCGGCAACGTCTGGGATATAGGCTTGGGCAGTGACAAATTGGAACCCCTACCCTCAAAGCAAGTAATGAGCCTAATTGGGCCTTAAGCCCTGCTTACTCTATGTCCCTCTGCCTATCCCTAGTCTACGAGACTTCGTCTTAGATAGCTCAGTGATTATACTTCATGGCCAGTATCGTACCCCTACCCATTGACCATCATCTTGAAAAGTACCTATGCCTTCCATCCCTGAATAAAATTAACAATACATTCTATGAGGCATGTCGTAAGAACTCCCAAACCTACTCGCACCACAAATAGAGTCTAGCCATAACGTCTCAAATCGTTCTTGGGTAAGTGTCATGCCTCGACTATCAATTGGTTGAGTCTGACAGAAATCCTCCACTAACTATTGATGTTATTCTAAATTTAATAGTGAAAATATTAGACTACAAATTTAGAAAAAATAAAGTAATTATTACTTTAAATTAGAGGCTTACGTAGGTCTTCTCAACCCAAATGTCTAAATCTTTTGAGGTTCTCTTCTTTCTCGTGTGAGTGTCCATGAATGCCTCATCTTGAGTTACTGACCTCCCAAGTTCTTTTTCTACAAATGAAATTAACTTAGTGATTGATCAAAAATAATTAATTATTAATATTCTACAATATCACTTAAGAAAACATACTAGTTTCCTCCTCAATCCATTGGCTTTGAACCCCACTCATATGTAGAGAACCACCCCAATAAAATGCTTTGAATGATTTCATACATTTCTTATGGCAAGTCGATTCTCCGCACTAGGCTTAGCGAAGTTCTAAACCTTGAACAAGATTCGAAGTGTGATTTCACATACATTTTTTCTAAATTTCCTACTATATTTGGTAAATGAAAAATCCAACTACATTTTGTAAATACAAGTCTTATTTAAGCAAACTTCATCCCTCTAATTATCCTTTATATTGATATTTAAAAAAATTACCAAACATAGTTATACTTTGAGTTCTTATAGCAAATTCTAAAAATAAATCCTAAAACCCCTTTCATTCCTAATATACCATGGCTGCAACCCACTTTCATTCCCCTGTTCTTTTTCCTCCTATTCCTTTGCTCTTCTTTCTCACAATCACCGTGCTTCCACTAAACGAGTTACATTCCCCCTCTCTTTTAATATTCTATGAATTTAGACTTGAGTGAAAGGTTGAAATTTCTATTTCAATTTGAGGTCACTTTGATTTTTCAGTTTCGATTTGAGTTTCAACTATATATTGCATAGTTGAGCTTGCTTTTTGCTATTTTAAAACAAATTTGTATAGTTTGGAGGTTCTATATACTCAACAAGCTTTGGATTTTATTTAGTTATATCAGTGTATCTAATAAAATTGAGGAAAAAAACAAATAAAATTGAGAAAGTGTATCTAGCAAATTTGAGTGCTTTGTTAACCCCTCCAAATAAATGTTTAATGTGAGATAGAGCGACTTACCCTAAAATCAATGTATTTAGCAAAATTAAGATATTGTTGATACAATTAAGTTGAACGAATAGATATAGTGTATTCAAGTAGATTTGGGCGAAGAAATACAATAAAATTATCGTGTCAACGGATACAACATGAGTTTTAGAAAACTATGAGCACTAATATAACATGAATTTCAGAAAAATGTATCACTAATATAACAAATTTTTAAAATTAATGCTATGTTTGCTAATTTGTCAAACGATCATTGTGTGAGTTTCTTGATTTTCCTTCACTACAAATTTCAAGTTTCATCACAAGAGGCGGATACATATACTAGTATTTAAGAACATAAAAGTCGGTTAATAAGTTAGGATATTTTCGTCCTTCAATATTTAGCACGGAACATTAATTCATGCTTCGCCTTTCTATAGATACACATATATATTATTTGGGGCATACCTAATTGGGGCTTAATCCTTGAGTCGCCTGAAGAAACAGAGTTGATCGGAAAGGATGCTTCAGATCCGTCTTAGCAAGCCAGCAAATGAGAGTAGTGGAGTTGCTAAGTGGTTGCCTCCTGAAACTGTTACAGTTGCTTGCCCTGATCATCTTGTTTTATCTGATCTTCCTGTAGCCAAGAGCGTTGGTACAGTAAATCCTGCATCTATACTCAAAACTCTTGGCCGGAGGTCCCGCCGACAGCTTGCTGAACGAGTACATTTTTGTGTCCGCTGTGACTTTCCAATTGCTGTTTATGGACGTCTGGTGAGTGTAGAATACAATCTTCAACCCTTTTAACTTTTTCCCTAATTTTTCTAATTGTTGTTTATGGACGTTTGATCACTAGTTAATACAAACTTCAACCCTTAAATTTTGCCCTAATTTTTGTGTCCGCCTCTGAATTTCTAATTATTATTTGTGAATGTCTGGTGTATATAGAAAGTTCAAACGTTAACTTTTGCCCTAAGTTGCTCAGACTCTCCAAAAATGCACTACTTTTAAAGGATCCTACACATGTCTGATGACTTTTTTGAAGAGTCGAGCAACCTAACTTTTGCCTATGTTTATAGAGGCAACACATTTTTCAATCAATCATATTCATATTCCTACTATTAATAATGAGAGATCAGGACTAGACTACCTGGTTGCTGCTGCTACATAGTACTACTTATTTTTTATAGATGTAGTAGGAAGAATTCTTTAATGGCATCTAGTGGATGCAGAAATGAGAAGTACATATATCTAGGAAATTAAAACAGAGATTTAGACTAAAAGGATAGGGAGCTGACAAAATCTAAGAGGTACTCTTGGGAGCCTACCGGTGTAAAGTTATGCCATCGGAATAAGTTTAAAATACACCTCGATTTTACAGAGTGCATGCAAATTAATACACCATTGATTTCTTTTTAAACATATACACCAAAATATACTGGTTGATATCATCCTCCATATCTTTCTGATGTATTTTTTTATCAAATTTCCAAAATCTCCGGCTCTCATAGGCATCCTATTGTATGTCATAACCCAAGAAATTCCAAAATTAGAGGAAAATATTCCAAATGTCTGCAACTACTGGGCAGTGTAGGAAGAGGTGTTTAGTTTCTAGGCATTGATGGTACATGTAGGCTATATCATCTGTTCACTATCTGAATGTTCCTCCTGCTAACGTTATCCTGTGGCAGGCTTCATAGATTGGTGCCCAAGGAAAAAAATTGAGTTTGGGGGTAATTTTATAATTATCCCTTGTAAACTTTATAAAAATAAAACTAAAAAATTATTCCGTATGAGCTTCCAAAGCCATTGCTCAACATTCCCAATCTGAGTCAGTGAATATTTTAGCCTGCCTTCACTATGAATAACCCCTTTTGTGTTGCCCCAACTTATTCTACCATTGTGTGGTTAGATAAAGTGAAGGACTGCGGTATTTGTAACAAAATCAACAGTTCCTTAAATTCCTTCTAAATTGTAGATCCCATACGACTTTGTCTGTTATGTGCAGTGGAGGAATCAACATTGAGGCTATTTGAAATTAATTTGATCTAGAGAGCCATGGGTCTTTCCAAATTTTGATATGATTTTCCTGAAACCCATCTTGTTTGTGATATTCTAAGAGAAATCATCCCATAAATTCCTGATGTGAGAAGAATCCCACGTCTCCCATTCACAATCACCGAGTATTTGACTGTGGTAATGCAAAATCTAATTCATATAACCCATCTTTCTCCAAAGCCCATTGTATTTTGCACACTCAACAAATAGGATCAATTAACTTTATCAAAATCCCTTTCACACGTCAAGTTTGCATAGAAGTCCAAGAGTTTGTCTTTTGTTATTAGTCAATCACTTCATTTGCAATCAGTGTTGCGTCAATGATCTTTCTGATTTGAATGAAAGCACTTTGATGTCCTGAGACTAGTTTGACAATCACCTTTTTCAGTATCTCTGCTATGCGTTTTGCAGCTATCTTATACACACTACCAAGTTGTACTCGGTGTTTCATCGAAGTGTTTGTTGTTATAGAGGAAACACGCTTGGGAATTCTTTTTTACTTATATCAGTGTATCCAACTAGATTGAGAAAGTGTATCCAGCAAAATTGAGTGCTTTGTTTAAAACCTCCAAACGAATGTTGTATGTGAGACAGCGGACTTGCCCTAAAATAATGTATTCAACAAAATTAATATATTGTTGATAAGAATAGAAGTTGGGGTTGGAGGCTACCATTATCACTGGAAGAGTATTTGGAGAGGACTGATCCCCACCAAAGTGAAATGCTTCACTTGGTTAGTCATCAAAAGAGCCTGCTTAACTCAAGAAGTCCTACAGAAGAAAGGAATGCAACTAGTCCCTAGATGTTTCCTATGCAATTTGACAGGGGAAACTAATAAACACCTATTCCTACACTACAAATTCACTACACAAATCTGGGAGCTTTTTCTCTACATCATAGACTTCAGCTGGACTATGCTAGAGCACACTTCTGGTCTTTCTAGTTGCTGGATCAGAAGGGGGGTTAGCAAGATTCAAAAGAAGTAGTGGAAGCTAATACCATCATGCATATGGTGGTCAGCGTGGAAGGAAAGAATTGGAGATGTTTTGAAGGTAGATCTAATTCCATTCGCAAAGTAAAATGGAATTGTTTAGTATCCTACATTTTTGGTGTAAATAGCTCCGTATAGAAGTTGTAGATAAAATTATTCACAGGGAGCTTGTAATTTTGGTTAGGGCTATAGATTTTTGAAGGTGGACAACATGGCCTTAATGCTGTAGAATACAACTTTTCCAATGTTAAAAATAATAAAAAATAAGATATTGTTGATACAATTAATTGAGCGAATAGATACAGTGAATCCAACTAGGTTGAGCGAACAAATACAACAAAATTGTTGTGTCACTGATACAACACGAGTTTTAGAAAGTTGTATCAGTGATACAACGCAAAAATGCATCAGTGATACAGCATGAATTTCAGAAAGATGTATTAGTGATGCAACAAACTTCAAAACTGATGCTACTTTTGATAATTAGTCAAACAATCATTATGTTTGGTAATTAGGCACTAAAGTACCAATATTTATGAAAATTCCTCTATGTTGTAGTATATATAAAGGCCTAATCCTTTTAACATGAATCCTAAAATCGAGCATATCAAAATCAAGACAGTGAAACATGAAGACCCATGTCCATAAATAACTGCGAAGGGGTTTATTGATTTTCCTTCAGTGCAATTTCAAGTTTCAGCACAGAAGAACAAAGAGACGGACACCTCCCTTCTCCGGTAATCCCCTAAAAACATTTCAACCATTTAAAACACAGCTTATGCATGGTGTAAACAAAAAAGAATTACAACTACATCCACCTCTCACTTGTTTCATTAATAAATATGTAAGGACTTAAAAGTCTATTATATTTTAGGTATCTTTTCGTCATTCAACATTTAACATGGAACATACATGCTTTTATAATATAGATAAATAGATAGATAGATATAGATTTGCTTTTTATTTTCATTTGGTTGTTTTTGGGTCAGCCAACTTTGGCCGATTGGACAAGTTATTTTTCATTTCATCAATTAATAAAATAAGCCTGAGCGGCCAAGAAGTTTTTTTTTTCTTAAAAAAAAATACAACAATGACGAAAACATTAAAAACATCAAGTGTATTATTCAATTACCAAATGTGACAATAAAATGCTTAGTTAAAGAATCTGAATTGAAATTAGAAAGTAAAATCGTGAGAAACATGAAAAAAATATTATATTAATTTTATCACTACTTACTAATATTTATATAAATAGATGGTAGTTTATATTATTTGGGGGCTTAACCCTAGCCGCCTGAAGTAGGTTGGAGAAACAGAGTTAATCGGAAAAGATGCTTCGGATCCTGCTTAACAAGCGAGCAAATGAGAGTGGTGGAGTTGTTAAGAGGTTGCCCCCTGAAACTGTTAAAGTTGCTTGTCCTGATCATCTTGTTTTAGCTGATCTTCCTGTAGGCAAGAGCCTTGGTTCAGTAAATCCTGCATCTCTGCTCAAAACTGTTGGCCGGAGGTCCCTGCGCCCGCCTGGTAAACGAGTACATATTTGTATCCACTGCGACTTTCCAATTGCTGTTTATGGACGTCTGGTCAGTATACAATACAATCTTCAACCCTTTAACTTTTGCCCTAATTTTTGTGTCTGTTGGACTTCCTAATTGCTATTTATGGACCTCTGGTGATTATAGAATGTTCAGTGTTTTAACTTTTTTTCCCTAAGATTCCTCTCCAAAAATGTTGTCATAGCCGCATTGGATCCTCCAAAAATGCACTACTGTTGAAAGATCCTACACACACCCGATGACATTTTTGAAGGGTCCTACTCCGTTGTTGTTATAGAGGCAACATATTCTTTGATCAATGATATTCACATTCCTACTATGACTTCTCAATACTGATTGTTTCCACCAACTAATGAGAGGTCAGGACTAGGCTACCTTCTGGCTGCTGCTACTTAGTACTACTTTTCTCTTTTAATAGATGAAGTAACAAGAATTCATTAATGGCGTCTGGTGGATGCAGAATCAAAAGTACTAGGAAATTATTACAGAGAGATTTAGACTAGAATCTAAGAGGTACTCCTAGCTTTTGCGGAATAAGTTTAAAATACACCTAGCTTTTACAGAGTGCATGGGAATTGAAACACTGTCGATTCCTCTTTGACCATATACACCAAAATATACTGGTTGGTATAATCTGCCAGATCTTTCTGATGTTTTTGTTCATCAACTTTCCAAAATCTCCGGTTCTCATAGGCATACTATTGTATGTCGTAATTCAAGAAAATCCAAAATTAGAGGAAAATATTCCAAATGTCAGCCACTACTTGGCAGAGTAGGAAGAGGTGTTTCATGTTTGTTGGTGACCAGACATTGATGGTACATGTAAAATCTATTCACTATCTGAATGTTTATCCGGCTAACACTATACTATGGTAGGCTTCATAGATTTCTGCCCAAGGAAAAACATTTGAGTTTGGGGGTAGTTTTAAACATATCCCACATGAACCTTACAAAAAAATCCTGTATTAGCTTCCAAAGCCATTGATCAACATTGCCAATCTGAGTTAGTGAAGATTTGTAGCCTACCTTCACTGTGAATACCCCCCTTTTGTGTTGCCCCAACTTATACCATCATTTGTGTGGTTTGGGGAAGTGAAAGACTGCAGTATTTGTAATAAAATCAACAGTTCCTTTAGTTCCTTCTAATCTGTAGATCCCATACGGCATTATGTCTGTTCTGTGCAATGGAGGAATCAACATTTGAGGCAATTTGAAATAAATTTGGGAAATCCAGCATCAGAGGTGATTTAGGGAGAGCCATGGATCTTTCCAAATTTTGATATGATTTTCCTGAAACCCATCTTTTATGTGATATTCTAAGAGAAATCATCCCATAAGTTCCTGATGGTACTTCCATAATCCAATGCCATGAGAAGGCCTAGATAATTTACAGCAGTTATTTTGTGGGCCATGTTTTGCTCCGACTACTTGCTTCCGAAGAGCATCATCACTTTGTCCATATCTACATAGCCACTTCATTAACATGCATTTGTTGTGAGTTGTCAGATATTTGATCCCCAAGCATCCTACCTGTTTTGGCGTCTTGGCAGTTACCCATTTTATTAACTGAAATTTGTGCCCCTTACTGTTGCTTTCCCAAAAGAATGATCTCCTGATTATGCCAAATTATTGCACCACCATTTTTGGTACTGGAATGAGTGACATCAGATGAGTAGGAATACTAATATCATAGTGAGTGTTCCTCCAATTAATAAGTACCGCAGTTGCTATTAGCATGCGCCAGCGGTAGCAACATCGGCAAGCGCACCAACATCACGCGCCGACAAGTGAACAACTTTTTAGGCAGTTTCCAACCTCGTTCTGTTTCTTTAGAGGTCGTCCACACCTTCCAGAAATCTTCATTCAAACTTTCAAGCGTATGGCATAAAATAGTTTCCGTGTTTTTTGTCCATACAGTCCCACTGTCTACTATCCCTTATTACTATAATTCCTCCCTTGGTAGCACGCACTGTTAGTTTTGCCCAATTAAACCCACCTATTAACCCAAATGTGATGTATTAAACTGGATATCCATACCTCAAGTTTCGTTTCTTGATGGCATATGATGTCAACTTCCCAATTGCGAATCAAAGATTTGAGAATCTCTCTTTTGCTCAACTTGTTCAACCCCTGAACTTAATATTTAAGCTTCGTCCTGAGAATGCTTTTTGGTGCCTACCCATCGTCTTTCGACCCCACTCCATAATTTATACCACATTTGAGTCTGTTCTAGTTAGGGGTGAGCATACATATTGAAAATACGGACAAAACCGAATTAATTTGGTTTCGGTGTTATTTTAAATAAAACTTCGATATTCGATATTGTTCTTCGGTTTAACCAAAGTTTTCATTACATGAACCCAAAATACCAAAACCTGGCAGTAACTAAGCTTTGGTTCAAATCAAAAGCCAAAGCTTTAGTTGGCCCCTTTCCTTCCAAATTCAAAACACCCACATGAGGAGCCACGCGAGTAGTGCCAGATGGCACATGGCCTAGTGTCGTTTGGCTCAAGAAGAAAAGAGTCATCACACATCACCTTTCCACAGGTTGCCACCAGTTTCACCTGCTCTCCCTTCTTCTCCCCTTTCTCGGTTGATTTGAGTCTCACATGTTCATTGGCAATGAAGATGCCATCTAAACACCAGTCATTCAATTCTTTATCCAGATTGCTAGGATTAAAATTAAGACGTCTATCAATAATTATTCTGGCTCCAAAGAAGTGAGTTCTACTTCTCGTATCTTAATCAATGGCTTATGGAATCTCCAACGAGTTCACCTGAGTTCCGAAAGATGTTGAAAGTCCAAGCATGGAGTGGGATGCTGTAACCTTGATCAACATATGCTCTCTCTCTTCTTTTTTTTTTGAGTTCCAATCCCGTCACCAGCTACCATCATTCCAGGGAATCCTCTTCCATTCCAAATCCAATCACTTTCTTTAACGCGCACTGCCTCTTGTATCGAAGGATGTTCGAAAAGGAATAAATCATGGTTTATGGGGGTGATCTAGAGTCCTGCTAGCCTTTGATCCTTAATAAACTATTTCTGGATTACCTCTGATTTGGGCTTAAAGGCATTCATTGAAACGACCTTAAGAGGCACTTGGATAAAGAGGTGTTCACTGCTGCTCTCTTTCCTGATTTTGATGCCATTTGATGAGAACTTTGTCTTTTGGATATCCTCCTGTGGCCACTTAGTAATATTGGCTGTTCTGCTGTTGGATTTGGAAGGCTGATTGTGAAGATTGAATCTGGGATGAAGGAATGTCCTAGAAATCGAAGAATTGTCTCGATAATATCTAGCCAGCCTACATTGGTACCCATGTCCGGGATGATAACAGATGATTGATGGTCCCCCAGCCATGCTCTATTTCTTACAGATCTGCCATAGTTGTTAAAGTTCTGAAATACTCTGTAGTTGTACGCTTGTATTTTCTAACCCCATCTCCTACACAAATTCCTTGTACCCAGTGAAACTTGTTTGGGTGCACCGCATACCCATCTGAGACTGGTTTCATCTATTTTTACTTGTGATGTCTTGTGAAGTGCCTGCCATGTTCACTAAGCATGAACCATCTATCATAATCTTCACTAATATCAACAAATTCAAATGATTTCTCATCAGACAGTGTAGTTTATTAGCCATCACTGGACAAATAATATTAGGTCAAAAAAAGCCATGAGAAAGTTATAAGCTGGAAACCGAAAGAGGAAAAGTGGGATATGGAAGAAAGAAACTAGAGAGAAGTCAAACTTCTTTTTACCAAAAAAAGGGACTCCAGTGGCCACTATTTTGGTACTATACTAACTTCAGTTACTGTTATGGGCATTCTTAGATTGACCACTACTTGATATCTCCCTCGTGCCATCACTTGGTTGAGAAAATATTTCCCTTGTAAATCACAAATGGGTCGTTTGGTAGAGTGTATAAAGATAATGCTAAATAGAGTGTATTAATAATGCTTGCATTAGCAATTCATGTATTAGTTATGCTTTCATTAACTAACATAGATTATTTTTATGCATTGTTTGGTTTGATGCATTAAAAATAGAATGCATTGCATTAAAAAAATTATTTACAAAGATACCTCTCACTATTATGGTGGAAAAGATATAAAAAAGGTATTGAGGGGCAATTGGGTCTTTAATTGAGTTAATGCATGCATTAAAACCATTGCATTGCCAATACCTAGAAGTCCATGGTATTAGCAATACACACCTTAATACACAATAGAGTGTAAAACTAATGCTTACCAAACAAGGTACTAGTAATACACAAGGTCAATGCAAGCATTATTTTTTTTAATACACTACCAAACAACCCCTAAATCCTTTACATAATATCTTCTATGTGATCAGCAGAACTCAACTGGCACCAAAGATTACCCCTTTCAAAAATAACTATTTCCTGTTGTTTTATGTATGTCACATATTCCAGAACTTGTTTTTGTTTTAAAGATAATGCATTTATTGAATAAGTTGTCCCCGTTTCATACACTTACTGGTTAATGCTTTTCCTATTATCTTGTGTGTAATGTGGCAAGTCTGGCAGAACTTTATCTTGTTATTATGAAATGTTTGTATGTCATACACTAACTGGGTTATGCTTTTGAAAGCTGGTGTATGACTCATGTTGGATGACGTTATCAATGTTATGAACTATTGGAACACACTATCACCTTTATATTTTCTTCTCTCAACTACATTTCTAGTCAAAATGATTTTTACTATCTTCTTTTTGCAGAGTCCATGTGAACATATCTTCTGTTTAGATTGTGCCAGGAGCGACTCTCTCTGCTACCTGTAAGCATATATCCTATTTCTCCACTTTTAAGAGTGATATTATCATTGCTTTAGGATGTAAAATTATCAACTATGTATCAAATATTATTTTGGACATCCTCACATTTAAAGATGGCAAGTCAAAAGGATTGCAAACAATATAGTGATTTATAGGGGATATGCTGCTGGTAGCAGCATGGGGTACAATAAGGCGTGCCTTTTAGATCTTGGCTGTTCTACTTAAACCTGAACTTCACATTGATATTTTATCAGGTCATGTTTCAGTATCATATCTCTGTTGTTAGACCTGAATTTTCCTTTATTTTTTTGTCGAGTAGACTAGGGCATTGACTTCTTAGTTTTTTAGTCTAATCCTATATCAGCTTGGGCTAGTTTTTGAAATACTATTTTATTAGAAATTCTCTTTCAAGTTAGAGAGATATTGCTCCTTTGAAGAGCTTCGTCAGCCCTTGTCATGGCAGATGGTTGATTATAACTCTGACTCGAAATTTGGAATCTCATCAAGAGCATTTAAGATTGTCATGATAAGCATCATCTGGAGAATTCTCACACATCCTTATTCAACTGTATTGCTACTAAATTGTTTGTGAGTAAGCTAGGTTGGTTAGTTTGGCTTTACCTGTTCCATACTTGTTTCTCTGATCTAATGATATGGAATCCAAACTACATTTTTCTTATTCAGCTGTGATGAACGCATTCAGAAGATTCAAACGATTAAAATGCTGGAAGGGGTCTATGTCTGCGCAGCTCCGCATTGTCTCAAGTCCTTTCTGAAGAAGACTGATTTTGAATCTCATATTCATGAGAATCACAGTGATCTCCTTCGTGCAGAGAAGGATGAAAACATTTCAGAATCTGCTAGTGCTAGGAAACCTGCAGCATCTGAATGTACAGTGCAAGCACCACCTAGGCCCATGTTTTCTCCTGGTTCAGGTTCCCAGGCACATGATCGTGAAGACAAAGCTCATCATTCTCAAACTAGAGACCAACATCCTCCTAGGCCTTTTATGCAACAAAAGCCACCTTTCACTGGTTCAACCCAAAATCATCCACTAGAGCAACAGTCTGATAGTAATCCTCCTCCACGCTTTGAAAGGCCTGGCATGCAGAATCGGTTACCTCAGCAAGGTTTTGATGTACAGCAAGGTTCATTGCGGCCAGACCCAAGTCACTTTCCAGACAAGCAGCAAGGGATTATGGGGAGTTCCCCTTTTTCTGAATTTCCAATGCATATGCAGCAACCTCATGGCTTTGCGGTGCTTATGAGTTCGAATCCAGGTTTGGCTCCTCAATCTGGTTATCCTCAGTTTGCACCTGATGGAGCTCAACCATTTTATGGTGCTGCTTCATTTGAGATGCCTAGGCCAGACTCAACTCCTGAAAGGGGATCAGAACAAGGGTCTTTGCTAGGTTTTCCAACTGGTGCTGCAGGAAATATGAATTTTCCAGAAAATTACCCTCGACCATGGAATATGGGGCAGCCGGCTGGGCCGTTTGAGCCCACTGCAGTTCAACCTCCTCCAGATGGTTATGTTAATGCTACTGATCCTCAAGGACGAGCAGTATTTCTCCAAGGAGACTATGGAAGGAATGCCAGTGTAATGCCCTCAAACCAGCGACCTCCACCTTCGGCCAACAGAGGATTGGAAGGTGGACAGAGTAGTAATTCCAGGGACACCAGAGATAGCAAGGGTATACTGATGCCACAACCTATGTCCCTCCCACCACCCCCACCTATACCTCATCACATGTCGCAACTCCAGATAGGAGGCAGACACTATTCTGGTGATACAAGCCATGATGGACAGGGCTATGGTTGGCAACATGAAAAACGTGATAATTACGGAAGCAGCCAAGACTAGTTATGTTCTTGTTATTCCTCCATTGTTTCTTTTGTAAGAACAGTGCCCATTTTGTGTTGCCTCAGTGTATTTTACTTTCTAAATATACCAACATTGTTTTGTTAAAACTGAAACGTTGGGTTCCGTGACATTTACCCAGCTTCTTGTTCAAACGCAAGTCTCATTCTGCTTATTCAGGATTTGCAGCTTCTGAATTGAGGCCAGAATATGCAAACAAGAATTAGCAATTTATTGCTGTAGTACAATTATACATATCTAGCAGGCAAATCATGTTGCAAGCTTATAGCTTTGTCAAGACCTTACAATAGTTTGCTCTGCAGGAAAATCGATGTACATAATCAGCCGGATCTACTACTACGCTTCAATCCCAAGTTAGTTTTCGTATCCATTAAAGAGGAGAATTGAAACACGGGAAGAACTTTTGTCCTGGTTCCACTTCAATACATGGATGTACACTGTCAGCTATTTATGTTGTTAGATGATTTGAATGCTGGGTGTGTTTCTCTTGTATCCCAGCTACTGATGTTATGCTTGTTTTAACTCAGCTCATATTCCTATTATTCGCTTACTTCCGAATATGCATCGAGTCCTAATGTGACCGGTTCTAAATGCTACTTTGATGAACATGTTATGGATTCTGATAAATTGTTTGCTACTACTAATTTGCATCGTAAGTCACTGTAATAGAAAGGATTCAATCTTGTTTTGTTACTCGTCTCGCAAATTTGCACAACTTTTGGATACCTTATCGTAATAATATTTGTTTAAGTTTAGTTGTGACATTAACTTTAATGTGTTTATTTTGAGTAAAAGGAGGCTGTTTAAGTTGAAATTATGGGTTGTTCATGTCTTGGATTTTCAATTCCATATTCATATAAGTAGTTGTTTGATCCCATCTTCTCCCTTAGCATTTATTTTTCAGCCAAATCACTTGTATGACTTATTAATTAGCTAAAAAATCTAGTTTGTCATTTTAGAATTGTTAGGAATACAGTAGTTGGGTTTTATTGTCTCAGACACTTTTTTTTTTCCTTTTAAGGAAATTGAATGCATTTTGGTGCCTAATTAATGTAGGTAAGTGATACATCAATTTTGTTTGCCATATTGTTTTTAATTGTCCAGTTTTAGGGAATTTCAGTCATGTTATCTGTTTGTTTATGGATGTCTCTTTTTGTTAAAGTAGTGTCCTGGACTAATTTATATGTTATGTTCTTAATTGAATCTAGTAAGTCCTTGTTATTCTTCCCTGCTAGTTCATCATGACCCCATTATGTTTATTAAAGATCATTGCAATAATTCATTTTACCATAAGTTGTGTAGTTTCATTTTAATGCAATGCTATCTTATCATTTTAAATATTAATCTTCATTTCCTTGCTCTTTTACATGTGAAATTTGCTTTGAGTTCAACATGAACTCCCCTTGCATCTCCTCGTTGGGCCAAAGGCCCAGTTTTACCCCTTATCGAGTCAGCCAAGGTAGTAGAATGAAAATACAGGACTGGAAATTCAGATTACAGGTGTCTGAAGGCCCTAAGATGGGCTGTATACATCCAGTATACATCGATATACAGGTCAAAAATGTGAAAATACAGGGCTAAGATGAAATACAGGTGTTCGGAAGTAAGAAATACATTGAAAGAGTTGATATACACACTGATATACAGTCGGCGTATAAGAAAAACAAGAATTGGGTTAAACCCCAAAAGTAGCAGCGAATTTGGCCGAAGAAAGACCCTAATTCAATTTCTCCTTTACTCTTAACTTATTTAATTGTCATTATCTATTGTTTGTTTCTTTTTCTTTTTTTTTCTTTATTTATTACTAATCCAACTTTAGAATTATTAATTAACTTAATTAGCTTCTCCAAAAGATGAGTTATTTTCTTTGTGTTGGTTTACTTTAAATACATTTTTAATTAAGTTAAATCTTTGTTCTTAAAAATGTATGTTTTTCTGTATGCTTTTTTGCTTAATCACATTTTACTCATTTTAAAATTGTTTCAAGTTAAAGTATTTTTTTCCAATAAACTTTAAAAAGTGTATTTCCTTATCACCTGTAATTCAAGTCAAATGTTTCAATTAAGGTCCTTTTTTTCTTAAAAATTAATAATGTTCTCTGTTTAACTATTTTCTCAAAGTTAATCAAATATTGTAAATTATTTTTTATGTTAAATTATTTTCCTAAAAAATAGTCAAATATTATAGTCAAGTCGTAGGATAACCGCGTGTTAACGGACACTTCAAATGCTTTAAAAACCTTTTTGAAGTGTAAATAAGAACCTCGTACCCATTTTCTCTAAATTTTTAAAGATTTATCTGTTAAAGTCTTTTTAAATGAAGTTTTCTTAATTTCTTTAAAAATTTAAGTGCGACTCTTTTCTAAGTATTTTTCTCAAATTGTTTTTATACTTAGAGCATTTCAAAACAATGATTTTTCTAAAGATAGTAAAATTACGGCATAACACTGTCAATGACAATATCAGATGAGGTAGAAACCTCTTCGCTGTGTATTATATCACTTGCGTATGAAAAAAAGTCTTGAGCTTCCATATGCAATACTAGATGCTAATGTGTTACATCTGAAATCATCCAACACTTTAATTTATTGCAAGCAGTTGGCGCTTGCAATCTCAAGTTGATCTTGTCTTGTTGTCAATCATTTTAAAGATGTTTCCTCTTTCGAATGGTGATGATCCTTATATGAGGTGAGGCATGCAAAGTTATTCACACATGTTAGAAAGGTTGAGCTAGCTGGGATATGCAGAAAATGAACTATCAACATGGAGAATCTAACATCTAGTTCAGCCGCGCGAAGAAGTTGGAGAATCTCTAGAAGGTAACTCTATATGTTAGAATGGAGTTATATCCACAAGGAAAGTAATAAGCAAATGTCTGAACAAAAATTATCATTGTTTAGCATGGTATAAATTCAGTTCATTTGAAATTTTTATGCACAAGATTCATTTATGTTGAATATGTTGGAAAACTATATGCACGGCAGAAGCATACCAGAATCATACAACTTACATGAATAATAGACAACACATAATTTATGTTAAAACACATAAACTTTCTGAAATTTAATTAAAGATTTACCTCTTGAAGTGTGAGATGATACCTTCAAGCGAATCCACATGCTAGTTCACAAACTGGACGACAGTTCTGCGGTCTTCTACAGTGATCCCAAGTTCACTTCCGAACTCTCAATACTTGGGTGGGCAAGTGTAACACCTCAGAAATCAGACTTAGACTTTGCAGCAGAAAACAACATAAAAAGGTGAACCACTGAGGGGTTCATGGGCCGTGATCAGGACCACGGTCTGTCACCCTCATCATGGTTCACACCCTCCCATCAGTGGTGGACCACAGAGCCCCTCAGGGGCCATGGACCACCTCACAAGCCATGGGAAGGCTCGTGGAGGATAGACAGACCTCACCAAGCCAAGGCATCATACCACAGAGCCATCTACGGGCCGTGGTCTTGATGACGGGCCGTGGTGGCGTCCGTCGTCCTGAGCCACCAGACTCCAGCTCCAGTGAGGAACCACTGAGACCTTCACAGTCCGTGGTTCTTCACACGGGCCGTGGTAGGGCTCATGGTTGGACCACCCATAAATCAATAGCCACTGCAAGCAGACCACGACCCAGTCGACAGGCCATGGTCGGCTTCGACAGATTTTAAGTTAGGGATCGTTTGGTCTTTTCCCCTATGTGTTGGACACCTAAACTACGTTGTTTAACCCCTTAAACTACGTAGTTTTGATTAGTTTAAGCCTAGTAACATAATTAGAACCTACCCTAGTCGATCCATTCACTGAAATTCATCGATCTTAGAGCAAAACAGAGGGAAAAGTTGAGCAGCCTCTCAAGAATATGCAACAAGTTTCCTTCAGTTCCAGCCCCGAAATCGAAAGATTTCTCTGTGAATTTTGCCACTAGGTATGTGGGATTTCACTAGTGGGTTCCTTTCATCCACTAAGTCCCTAGAATTCAGTAAGATTCTTGATTTCCTATGCATTGTTTAGACCTAGGGTTTCTAGAACTTTATATAATTGCTGCGATTTAGCTGTTATAGTATTCTAAATCATATTATCATGTTTTCGTGACATTGTTGCTTAGTTCCTTGCATGAAACTCAGAACCCTAGTTGTGCATATTCGTTTAGTTCATCAATTACACTAGCTAGGTAAGATAAATAGATATACATGCTCCAGATTTTGAATGTTTCATTATCAGTACTTAAATGTTGCATTCTCAGTTAGCATGTCATAATATTGAGCTATCCAGTATAATTTAGTTATGTTATATTGTACAAATTTCTGGTTGGGAGTAGACTTAACACCGAGTGGACTAGGGTTCATCGTACCCATATAGTCCCAGTACTACGTGCCCCCGTAGGTTTATAAGTCCCCTATATGAGCATCAAATTTAGTGATCACGCCAGTCATGCCTTTATACCCCTGGCAAGGTATATTGGGTCCTCCCAATGGGGCGTATACATCGGACTCCACGTTTTAGCTCACGTGGTTTTATGTCGGTTATTAGTAGCTCCCACAGTCATACTTTAGTGTAGTTGACCGTGTTTTCAGTTATATGTCAGTATTCAGTCTCAGCATGTCATGTACTTGGTCATTTCATTCAGTTCAGTTTATTTCAGTATGTTTCAGTATTTCAATCATGTTCAGATTATATCATTGCTCAATATGTTTTGTTCAGTTTATATGTTTGTTCAGCTTTTATCCTATCTTGCATGCTCAGTACATTCCAAGTACTGACGCATACTCTACGCTACATCCTTTCATAATGTAGGTTCAGGTATTCAACATACAGATCACACATAGATCGGTTCCCGATCTCCAGTCCAGCAGCTTCAGTGGTGAGTCCTCATACTTCGAGGACAAAGACATGTGTTTCATATTTAGTCTTTTCTTCCAGTTTCAGTTTTGCTAGAGTTAGCTGGGGGCATGTCCCAGCAATTCTAGTCAGTTAGAGGCTTTTTCGGACATAAAATTAGATTCATCTTTAGTACTTGAGTGATTGTTCAGTATCATTAAACTCATAGCATTTTATATATTCAGATCAGTTTTGGGTATTCCCCACTACTAGTTATATCATGATTTAACTTCCGCATTAGTTTATCGTTCATAGATATATTCAGTTCTGTTTATGATATGCCAGCTGAGGGTTAGCTTGGGGTCACTCGTGATCCTGGGTCCCGTGTTTACGTCAAGGGGGTAGCCTCGGGGCGTGACAAACTTGGTATCAGAGCATTAGGTTCAAGAGTCCTAGGATGTCTCAAAAGTCACACTAAGTAGAGTTCTTTTCATGGGTGTGAAGTGCACCACATCTAATGATAGGAAGGCTACGAAATGTTTTAGCAAAAACTTCACTTTCTTGCTATTCTTATCGTGCGTGGGTGTGATCTACTTTCAAAATCGTCATTATGCATTTTAGATCATGCCTCCTCGTAGAGCTTACACAGAGAATGTTAATGGCCGCAACGCTAACATAATTTCTCCCGTCCCAGACCATGAGGTTTCGAATGTAAAGTTTAGGAATGCTATCCAGCTCTTGGCTCAGAGTGTAGCTAACCAGAATAATAAGTAGGCCCCAGTTCCTACAAATATTAATTATGGTTCAGCAGGAGCCAGGGTTTGAGATTTCATTCAGATGAATCCACTAGAGTTTCTAGGGTCGCAGGTTGGTGAAGACCCACAGAACTTCATTGATAAGGTTAAGAAAATCTTTGGAGTGATGCAAGTGACTGGTAATGATAGGATAGAGTTGGCATCCTACCAGCTTAAGGATGTGGCTCACATTTGGTACACTCAGTGGAAAGAAAATAGGGGTACGGTGCAGCTCCTGTGACTTGGGAATGTTTTACATGAGCTTTTTTGGACATGTTCTTACCAAGAGAGTTGAGGGAGGCTAAGGCTCAGGAATTCATGAATTTGAGTCAAGGTACAATGTCAGTCCAAGAGTACAGACTTATTCACCCAACTCTCTAGGTATGCTCCACATATGGTTGCTGATTCGAAGGCATAAATGACTAAGTTTATGTATGGAGTATTCGACTTAGTGAAGACAGAGTGCACGAATGCTATGTTGTTAGAGGAGATGAATATCTCTAGGTTCATGACTTATGCTCAGCAGGTTGAAGAATAAGGACAACAAAAAGGCTAGAACAGGCAACTATGAGTACTTTTAGCAAAAATGGGGTGGTGGAAATCACTCGCAGATTCAGAAGAAATCTTCAGCCACAACACCTTTATCATCTAGTGCTCCATCCCCCAGGTTTCGACAGGTTCAGAAGGGTAGGGAATCAGGCTATAAGTCTCCGAGGAGTGCTTCAGGTAGCAGGTCCTATCCAATTTGCCCAAAGTATGGTAAGAATAATCCAGACGAGAGTCTTGCAATGATAGAATAGTGCTTTGGTTTGGCCATTCTGGACATAGGTTGAGGGATTTCCCTTCTGCCAGGCAAGGGAAATGAGGTAACAACAATAGGACTCAATCTACAGCACCAGCAGGTCACCCAACTTAACAGGGTGCTTCATCTGGCACACATGGCGGCGGTCAACACCAAAACAGGTTATACGCTCTCCAGACTCACCAGGATCATGAAGATTCTCGTGATGTGGTCACTGGTACATTATGGGTCTTTTACTTAGATGTTTATGCATTGTTAGATCTAGGGGCTACACTGTCTTTTGTAACTCCATATATAGCAGTAAACTTTGGTGTCAGTCTAGAAACTCTTTTAGAACCCTTCTCAATCTCTACTCCAATTGGTGATCCAGTTATAGCTAGACGGGTATACATAAATTGCCTTATCACAGTCTCTCAGAAAGTCACCTCAGCAGGTCTTTTAGAGTTAGAAATGGTAGACTTTGATATCATTATAGGCATGGATTGATTACATTCCTGTTATGACTCAGTCAATTGTAGAACTAGGATCGTTCGATTTCAGTTTCCAAACGAGTCAGTCTTAGAATGGAAGGGCAGTAGCTCAATACCTATGAGTCGATTTATTTCTTACCTTAAGGCCAAAAAGATGATCTCTAAGAGATATATCTATCATCTTGTTTGGGTTAAGGATTCGAGCTCCGAAACCCCAACTCTTGAGTCAGTCCCTGTAGTAAATGAGTATCCAGAAGTGTTTCCAGAAGATTTTCCCAGAGTTCCTCCCGAAAGAGAAACTGACTTTGGAATTGATATAATTCTAGATACCAAGCCCATTTCGATTCCTCCTTATAAAATGGCTCCAACTGAGCTTAAGGTATTGAAGGAACAATTGAATGACCTTCTAGATAAGGGCTGCATCAGACCTAGTATTTCCCCATGGGTGCACTAATGTTCTTCGTGAAAAAGAAAGATGGTTATCTCAGAATGTGCATTGACTATCGTCAGTTGAATAAGGTCACCATCAAGAATAAGTATCCCATCCCCAATATTGATGACTTGTTCGACCAACTTCAGGGTTCTAGTTGCTTTTCTAAGATAGACATCAGATCTGGTTATCATCAACTTAGAGTCAGAGATAGTGACATTCCAAAGACAACTTTCAGAACTCGGTATGGTCACTATGAATTTGCAGTTATGTCTTTTGGACTACCAAATGCTCCTGCATCTTTCATGGACTTAATGAACAAAGTTTTCAAACAATATTTAGACTTATTCGTTATTGTCTTCATTGGTGATATCCTCATTTATTCTCAGAGTGAGGAGGAGCATGCGACTCATCTGAGGGTTGTTCTGCAAACTCTCAAAGATCGCTAGTTATTCGCTAAGTTCTGCAAATGTGAATTTTGGTTACAGTCTATCGCTTTCCTTGGTCATTTGGTATCTAGTGAGGGAATTCGAGTGGATTCTCAAAAGATAGAAGCAGTGAAACAATGGCCCAGACCCACCTCTCCAATAGATATCAGAAGTTTCTTAGATTTAGCTGGTTATTAGAGAAGAATTATTGAAGGATTCTGATCCCTAGCTTTACCATTGACTAAGTTGGCTCATAAAATGGTTAAGTTTCACTGGTCAGATGAGTGTGAGAAAAACTTCGTAGAATTGAAAACTAGGTTGACTACAACTCCTGTCTTGACTCTACCAAATGGTTCAGACGGTTATGTGATTTATTATGATGCATCCAGGGTTGGCCTAGGTTGTGTATTTGATGCAGAGAGGTAAGGGCATAGCTTATGCTTCTAGACAACTTAAGGTCCATGAGAAGAACTACCCGACTTATGACCTAGAGCTTGCAGTTGTAGTATTTGCCCAAAAAATTTAGAGACATTACTTGTATGGTGTTCATGTAGATATGTTCATAGATCATAAGAGCCTCCAGTATGTGTTCACCCAGAAAGAGTTGAATCTTTGTCAGATGAGATGGCTTGAATTCCTCAAGGACTATGATATAAATGTGCTTTATCATCACGGTAAGGCCAATATAGTAGATGATGCTCTTAACAGATTATCTATGGGTAGTGTAGCACATGTTGAGAAAGAACGGAAAGAATTAGCAAAAGATGTTCACCAGCTTTCTCGCTTAGGAGTTGGTCTTACAGACTCATCAGATGTTGGAGTAATAGTTCATAATAGATCTGAATCTTCACTAGTAACGGAGGTTAAGGAGAAACAAGAAAGTGATCCTACATTTCTTCATTTGAAAGGTGAAGTTCACCAGCAGAAAGTAGAGGTTTTCTCCCAAGTGGGAGATGGTGTGCTGCGTTATCCGGGTCGATTATGTGTTCCTAAGGTGGGTGAGTTGAGGCAACAGATGCTTAAAGAGGCTCATAATTCTAGATATTCTATTCACCGAGGTACCACTAAGATGTACCATGATCTACGAGAAATCTTTTGGTGGAACAACATGAAGAGAGACATAGCAGATTTTGTGGCTAAGTGTCTTAATTGTCAACATGTTAAGGTAGAACATCAGAAACCAGTAGGTATGACTCAAGAGAGTAACATTCCTACATGGAAGTGGGAAGTGACAAACATGGACTTCATTACAAGGTTACCTCGTACTCGCAGAAAACATGATTCCATTTGGGTAATAGTAGATAGAGTTACTAAGTCTGCTAACTTCTAGGCTGTTAAGACTACAGATTCAGCGGAGGACTACGCCAAGCTTTACATTAATGAGATAGTCAGGTTGCATGGATTCCTTTGTCTATCATCTCAAATAGAGGTCCACAGTTTACCTCACTTCTGGAGATCGTTCTAGAAAGGTTTTGGTACCCAGGTAAATCACAGAACAACATTTAATCCAAAGACGGATGGTCAGACAGCGCGTACCATTCAGACCTTAGAGGGCATGTTGAGGGTTTGCGTGATCGACTTCAAGGGCAGTTGGGATGATCACCTACCTCTTATATAGTTCACCTACAACAACAATTACAATTACAGTATTCAAATGGCCCCTTATGAGGAACTATATGGACGTAGATGCAGATCTCCGATTGGTTGGTTTGAAGTAGGTGAAGCAACATTGATTGGGCCAAATTCGGTTCATGAAGCTATGTAAAAATTTCAGCTCATTAGAGATAGACTAAATACAACCCAAAGTCGTCAGAAGTCTTATGCATATGTGAGGAGAAGGGACTTAGAGTTTGAAATCGATGATTGGGTTTTCGTGAAAGTGTCACCTATGAAGAGGGTAATGAGATTTTGCAAGAAAGGGAAGCTCAGTCCAAGATATATAGATCCTTACAAGATCCTGAAGAGGGTTGGTAATGTGGCATATGAGTTAGAGTTACCATCGGAACTAGCAATCATGCATCTAGTCTTCCACATTTCCTTGTTAAAGAAGTATGTGGGTGATCCAACATCAATAGTACTATTAAAGTGTGTGGCTATGAAGGACAACCTCACCTATGAAGACGAGCCAGTTGAAATCCTTCATCGTCAGGTTCGTAGGTTGAGAAATAAAAAAGTAGCTTCAGTGAAAGTTTTGTGGAGGAGTCGGTCCGTAGAGGGAGCTACTTGGGAAGCAGAAGCAACCATGAAGGACAAATATATTCATCTCTTTCCTTTAAATTCTATATTAGTTTGAGGAAATAGTTGCTCTCCAATCTCTTAGCTTACTATTGCGTAAATTCAGTCTTAGTATCATGTTCCTTCAGTTGTTCTTACATTTTCAACATATTTGATGTTCTTGGAACTCAGTTTAGTTAGAAATCATGTTCTAGTACTTAGTGGTAGAGATTGCAACTCCTTCCCTCCATACTCAGCTAGTTTAGGCTTCATTTGAGGATGAATGTTCCCAGGGGAGAGATATTATAACACCTAAAAAATCACACTTATACTTTGTAGCAGAAAACAACAGAAAAAGGTGAACCACTAAGGGGTTCATGGGCCGTGATCAGGACCACGGTCCGTCACCCTCATCGTGGTTCACTGCCTCCCATCAGTGGTGGACCACAGAGCACCTCACAGGCCGTGGACCACCTCACGAGCCGTGGGAAGGCTCGTGGAGGATAGACAGATCTGACCAAGCCTAAGCATCAGACCACATAGTCCTCTATGGGCCGTGGTCTTGATGACGGGCCGTGGTGGTGTCCGTCGTCCTGAGCCACCAAATCCCAGCCCAAGTGAGGAACCACAGAGACCTTCACGGTCCGTGGTCCTTCACACGGGCCGTTGTAGGGCTCATGGTTGGACCACCCAGAAATCAGTAGTCACTGCCAGCAGACCACGACCCAGTCGATGGGCCATGGTCCTTTTGATGGACCATCACTTGGGCCGTGGTCGACTTCGATAGATTTTAAGTTAGGGGTTGTTTGGTCTTTTCCCCTATGAGTTGGGCACCTAAACTACGTCGTTTAACCCCTAAACTACGTAGTTTTGGTCAGCTTAAGCCTAGTGACTTAATCAAAACTTACCCTAGTTGATCCATTAACTGAAATTCATAGATCTTAGAGCAAAACATAGGGAAAAGTAGAGTAGCCTCTCAAGAAAATGCAGCAAGTTTCCTTCAGCTCCAGCACCAAAATCAAAATATTTCTCTGTGAATTTTGCCACTAGGTATGTGGGATTTCACTATTGGGTCCTTTCATCCACTAGGTCCTTAGAATTCAGTCATATTCTTGATTCCCTATGCATTGTTTAGACCTAGGGTTTCCAGAACTTTAGATAATTGTTGCGATTTAGGTGTTATAGTATTCGAAATCATATTTTCATATTTTCGTGACATTATTGCTTAGTTCCTGGCATGAAACTCAGAACCCTAGTTGTGTAGATTCTTTTAGTTCATGAATTACACTAGCTAGGTCAGATAAACAAATATACATGCTCCATATTTCAGATGTTTCATTATCAATACTTAAATGTTGCATTCTGATTTAGCATGTCAGAATATTGATCTATCTAGTATAATTCAGTTATGTTATATTGTACATATTTCTAGTTGGGAGTAGACTTAACACCGAGTGGACTAGGGTTCAGCGTACCCGTATAGTCCCAAAACTACGTGCCCCTATAGGTTTATAAGTCCCTTATGTGGACATCAAATTTAGTTATCATGTCAGTCATGCCTCTATACCCCTGGCAAAGTATATTGGTTCCTCTCGATGGGGCATATACATCTGACTCCACATTTTAGCTCACGTGGTTTTATGTCAGTTATTAGTAGCTCCCACAGTCAGACTTTAGTGCAGTTGACCGGGTTTTCAGTTATATGTCAGTATTCAGTCTCATCATGTCATGTACTTGGTCATTGCATTCAGTTCAGTTCATTTCAGTATGTTTTAGTATTTCCATCATGTTTAGACTATATCATTGCTTAATATGTTTTTTTTTAATTTATATGTTTTTTCGGCTTTTATCCTATCCTGCATGCTCAATACATTCTAAGTACTGATGCATACTCTGCGCTACATCCTTTCATGATGTAGGTTTAGGTATGCAACATCCAAATCACGCATAGATCGGCTCCCGATCTCCAGTTCAACAACTTCAGTGGTGAATCCTCATACTTTGAGGACAAAGACATGTTTTTAATATTTAGTCTTTTCTTTTAGTCTCAATTTTTCTAGAGGTAGCTGAAGGCATGTCCTAGCAATTCTAGTAAGTTAGAGGCCTTTTCAGATATAGTATTAGACTAAACTTTAATACTAGAGTGATTGTTCATTATCACTAAACTCATAGCATTTTATATATTCAGATCAGTTTTGGGTATTCCCCACTACTAGTTATATCATGATTTAGCTTCCGAATTAGTTTATCTTTCATAGATATATTTAGTTCTGCTTATGATATGCCAGCTCAATGTTAGCTTGGGGTCACTCGTGATCCTGGGTCCCGTGTTTACGTCAAGGGGGTAGCCTCGGGGCGTGACAAACTTGGTATCAGAGCATTAGGTTCAAGAGTCCTAGGATGTCTCAAAAGTCACAATAACTAGAGTTCTTTTCATGGGTGTGAAGTGCACCTTATCTAATGAGAGGGAGGCTACGAAGTGTTTTAGGAAAAACGTCACTTTCTTGCTATTCTTCTCGTGTGTGGGTATGATCTACATTCTCACTCATCGTTATGCGTTTCTGATCATGCTTCCTCATAGAACTTATGCAACGAATGTTAATGCCTGCAATGCTAACACAATTCCTCTAGTCCCAGACCATGATGTTTCAAATGTAGAGTTTTGAAATGCTATCCAGATTTTGGCTCAAAGTGTTGCTAACCATAACAAGGCCCCAACTCCCACAAATGCTAATCACAGGTCAGTAGCAGCCAGGGTTTGAGATTTTATTCGGATAAATCCACCAGAGTTTCTAGGGTCGCAGGTTGGTGAGGAGCCACATAAATTCATTAATGAGGTTATGAAAATCTTTGGAGTGATGCAAGTGTCTGGTAATGATAGGGTAGAGTTGGCATCCTAGCAGCTTAAGGATGTGGCTCACATTTGGTACACTCAGTGGAAAGATAACAGGGGTACGCATGAAGCTCATGTTACTTGGGAATGTTTTACTGGAGCTTTTCTGGACTGGTTCTTCCCGAGAGAGTTGAGGGAGTCTAAGGCTCAAGAATTCATGAATTTGAAGTAAGGTACAATGTCAGTCCAAGAGTACAGAGTTATTCACCCAACTCTCTTGGTATGCTCTACATATGGTTGTTGATTCGAGGGCATAAATGACTAAGTTTCTGTATGGAGCATACGAGTTAGTGAAGACAGAGTGCAGGAATGCTATTTTGTTAGAAGAGATGAATATCTCTAGGCTTATGACTCATTCTCAGCAGGGTGAGGGAGATAAGCTTAGGGAAATGGATAAGGACAACAAAAAGGATAGAACAAGGAACTATGAGTACTCTCAGCAGAAATCGGGTGGTGGAAATCGCTTGTAGTTTCAGTAGAAATCTTCAGCCTAAGCACCTTTATCAGCTAGTGCTCCATCCCCCAGGTTTTGACAGGATCAGAAGGGCAGGGCATCAGGCTCTAAGTCTCAGGGGAGTGCTTCAAGCAGCAGGACCTATCCAACTTGTCCAAAGTGTGGTAAGAACCATTCAGGTGAGTGTCTTGCAGGGAAAGAATGGTGCTTTGGGTGTTGCCAGTCTGGCCATAAGTTGAGGGATTGCCTTTCTTCTAGGTAGGGGCAAGAAGGTAATAACAATATGACTCAGTCTACAACATCAGCAACACCAACAAGTCGTCCAACTCAGCAGGGTGCTTCATCTAGGACTGGTGGCGGTCAACGCCAGAACATGTTACACGCTCTCCAGGATCACTAGAATCAGTAAGATTTTCGTGATGGGGTCACTAGTACGTTATAGGTCTTTCAATTGGATGTTTATGCATTGTTAGATCCAAGCGATACACTGTCTTTTGTAAATCCATATATAGTAGTAAACTTTAGTGTCAGTCTAGAAACTCTTTTAGAACCCTTCCCAGTCTCTACTCCAGTTGGTGACCTAGTTATAGCTAGATGGGTATACGTAAATTATCCTGTCACAGTCTCTCAGAAAGTCACCTCAGCAGATCTTATAGAGTTAGAAATGGTGGACTTTGATATCATTCTAGGCATGATTGGTTACATTCCTGTTATACCTCAATCAATTGTAGAACTAGGATCGTTTGTTTTCAAATTCCAAATGAGCCAGTCTTAGAATGGAAGAGTAGTTGCTCAGTACCTATGAGTCGATTTATTTCTTACCTTAAGGCCAGAAAGATAATCTTCTCGGAGTTCCTCCCGAAAGGTAAATTGACTTTGGAATTGATCTCCTTCCAAATACCTAGCCCATTTCGAATCCTCCTTATAGAATGACTCCAACTGAGCTTAAAAAATTGAAGGAACAGTTGAAAGACCTTCTAGATAAGGGCTTCATCAGACCTAGTATTTCCCCATGGGGTGCACCGGTGTTGTTCATGAAAAAGAAAGATGGTTCTCTCAGAATAGGCATTGACTATCATCAGTTGAACAAGGTCACCATCAAGAATAAGTATCCCATCCCCAAGATTGATGACTTGTTCGACCAACTTCAGGGTGCTAGTTGCTTTTCTAAGATAGAACTCAGATCTGGTTATCATCAGCTTAGAGTCAGAGATAGTAACATTCTGAAGACAACTTTTAGAACTCGGTATGATCACTATTAATTTGTAGTTATATCTTTTGGACTAACAAATGCTCATGCAAATTTCATGGACTTAATGAACAAAGTGTTCAAACAATAGTTGGACTTATTCGTTATTGTCTTCATTGATGATATCCTCATTTATCCTCAAAGTGAGGAGGAGCACGGGATTCACTTGAAGGTTGTTCTGTAAACTCTCAATGATCGCCAGTTATTTGCTAAGTTCAGCAAATGTGAATTCTGGTTACAGTCTATCGCTTTCCTTGGTTATGTGGTATCTAGTGAGGGAATTCGAGTGGATTCTCAAAAGATAGAAGTAGTGAAACAATGGCACAGACCCACCTCTCTAAGATATATCAGAAATTTCTTGGGTTTGGCTAGTTATTATAAGAGATTTGTTGAAGGATTTTTGTCCATAGCTTCACCATTGACTAAGTTGACCCAGAAAAAGGTTAAGTTTCAATGGTCAGATGAGTCTGAGAAAAGCTTTGCAAAATTTTAAACTAGGTTGACTATAGCTCCTGTCTTGACTCTACCAAATGGTTTAGACGGTTATGTGATTTATTATGATGCATTTACGGTTGGCCTAGGTTGTGTATTGATGTAGCGAGGTAAGGTCATATTTTATGCTTCTAGACAACTTAAAGTCCATGAGAAGATCTACCCGACTCATGACCTCGTGCTTGCATCTATAGTATTTGCCCTAAAATATTGGAGACATTACCTGTATGGTGTTCATGTAGATGTGTTCACAGATCATAAGAGCCTCCAGTATGTGTTCACCCAGAAAGAGTTGAATCTTCATCAGAGGAGATGGCTTGAATTCCTCTAGTACTATGATATGAATGTGCTTTATCATCTCGGTTAGGCCAATATAGTAGTTGATTCTCTTAGCAGATTATATATGGGTAGTGTAGCACATGTTGAGGAAGAAAGGAAAGAATTAGCAAAAGATGTTCACCAACTTTCTCGCTCAGAAGTTGGTCTTATAGACTCATAAGATGGTGGAGTAATAGTTCAGAATAGATCTAAATCTTCACTGGTAATGGAGGCTAAATAAAAACAAGATAGTGATCCTACATTTCTTCATTTGAAAGGTTCAGTTCACCAGCATAAAGTAGAGGTTTTCTCTCAAGGGGGAGATGGTGTGATGCGTTATCAGGGTCGATTATGTGTTCCTAAGTTGGGTGAGTTGAGGCAGTAGATCCTTTCAGAGGCTCATAATTCCATATATTCTATTCACCCAGGTGCCACTAAGATGTACCGTGATCTGTGGGAAGTCTTTTGGTGGAACGGCGTGAAGAGACACATAGCAAATTTTTTGGCTAAGTGTCTTAATTGTCAACATGTTAAGGTAGAACATCAGAAACCAGTAGGTATGACTCAAGAGATTAACATTCCTACATTGAAGTGGGAAGTGTTAAACATGAACTTTATTACAGGTTTACCCCGTACTCGCAAACAACATGATTCCATTTGGGGTAATAGTAGACAGAGTTACTAATTTCTCTCACTTCTTGGCTGTCAAGACTATATATTCGGTGGAGTACTACGCCAAACTTTACATTAATGATATAGTCAGGTTGCATAGAATTTCTTTGTCTATCATCTCAGATAGAAGTCTACAATTTACCTCTAATTTCTGGAGATCGTTCCAGAAAGGTCTTGGTACCAAGGTAAATTCCAGCACAATATTTCATCCACAGAAGGATGGTTAGGTAGAGCAAACTATTCAGACCATAGAGGTCATGTTGAGAGCTTGCGTGATCTACTTAAAGGGCAGTTGGGATGATCACCTACCTATTATAGAATTCTCCTACAACAACAATTACTATTCCAGTATTCAGATGGCCCCTTATGAGTCACTATATGGGCGTAGATGTAGATTTCCAATTGGTTGGTTTGAAGTAAGTGAAGAAGCATTGATTGGGCCAGATTCGGTTCATGAAGCTATGGAAAAATTTCAGCTCATTAGAGATAGACTAAAGACAACACAGAGTCGTCAGAAGTCCTGTGCAAATGTGAGGAGAAGGGACTTAGAGTTTGAAATCAATGATTGGGTTTTCCTAAAAGTGTCACCTATGAAGGGGTTGATAAGATTTGTCAAGAAAGGGAAGCTCAGTCCAAGATATGTAGGTCCTAGGAAGATGCTGAAGAGGGTTGGTAATGTGGCATACGAGTTAGAGTTACAATCGAAACTAGCAGTCGTGCATCTAGTCTTTAACATTTCCTTGTTGAAGAAGTGTGTGGGTGATCCATCATCAATAGTACCATTAGAGAGTGTGGCTATGAAGGACAGTCTCACCTATGAAGAGGAGCTAGTTCAAATCCTTGATCATCAGGTTCGTAGGTTGAGAAATATAGAAGTAGCTGCAGTGAAGGTTTTGTGGAGGAGTCAGCCCGTAGAGGGAGCCACTTGGGAAGAAGAAGTAGCCATGAAGGTCAAATATCCTCATCTCTTTCCTTCCGATTCCATTTCAGCTTGAGGTTATAATTCCTCTCCAGTATCTTAGCTTACTCTTGTGTAAATTTAGTTTTAGTATCATGTTCCTTCAGTTGTTCTTCCATTTTTAGCATATTTGCATGATCTTGGAACTTAGTTCAGCCAGAAATCAGGTTATAGTACTTAGTGGTAGGGATTGCAGCTTCTTCTCTCCATACTCAACTAGTTTAGGCTTCATTCGAGGAAGAATGTTCCCAAGGGGGAGATATTGTAATACCTCACAAATTAGACTTAGACTTTGCCACAGAAAATAGCAGAAAGAGGTGAACTACAGAGGGGTTCACGGGCCGTGATCAGGACCATGGCCCGTCACCCTCAACGTGGTTCTCATCCTCCTATTAATGGTAGCCCAAGGAACTCCTCACGGGATGTGGACCACCTCACGTGCCATGGGAAGGATCGTGGAGGATAGACAGACCTCACCAAGCCCAGACATAGGACCACGGAGCCCTCTATGGGCCATGGTGGCGTTCGTCGTCCTGAGCCACCAGACCCCAGCCCAAGTGGGAAAATACGGAGATCTTCACGGTCCGTGGTCCTTCACACGGGCCGTGGTAGGACTCATGGTTGGATAACCCATAAATCAGTAGCCACTGCTAGCAGACCACGACCCAGTCGATAGGCTGTGGTTCTTGTGACGGACCATCACTGGGGTCGTGGTTGGCTTTGACAGATTTTAGGTTAGCAGTCATTTGGTACTTTTCCCTATGCATTGGACACCTAAACTACGTCGTTTAACCAGCCATAGGTTGAGGGATTGCCTTTATGCTAGGCAGGGGCAAGGAGGTAACAACAATAAGACTTAGTCTACAACATCAACAACACCAATAGGTCGCCCAACTCAGCAGGGTGCTTCATCTGGCACAGGTGGTGGTCAGAGCAAGAACAAGTTATACGCTCTCCAGGCTCGCTAGGATCAGGAAGATTCTCCTAATGTGGTCACTGGTACATTACGGGTCTTTCACTTAGATATTTATGAATTGTTATATCCAGGGGATACACTGTCTTTTGTAACTCCATATATAAATGTAAACTTCGGTTTTAATCCATAATCTCTTTCTGAACCCTTCTCAGTCTCTACTCCAATTGGTGACCCAGTTAAACCTAGACGGGTATACATAAATTTACCTATCATAGTCTCTCAGAAAGTCACCTCAGCACTTGTAGAGTTAGAAATGTTAGACTTTGATATCATTCTAGGCGTGGATTGGTTACATTCCTATTATGCCTCAGTCGATTGTACAACTAGGATCTTCCAATTTTAGTTCCAAATGAGCCAATCTTAGAATGGAAGGGTAGTAACTCAATACCTATGAGTTGATTTATTTCTTACCTTAAGGCCAGAAAGATGATCTTTAAGGGGTATATCTATCATCTTGTTTGGGATAGGGATTCGAGCTTTGAAACCCCAACTCTTGAGTCAGACCCTGTAGTAAATGAGTATCTAAAAGTGATTCCAAAAAATCTTCCCGCAGTTCCTCCCGAAAGGGAAATTGACTTCGGAATTGATATCCTTCAGGATACCCAACCCATTTCTCTTCCTCCTTATAGAATGGCTCCAGATGAGCTTAAGGAATTGAAGAAACAAATGAAAGACCTTCTAGATAAGGGCTTCGTCAGACCTAGTATTTCCCCATGGAGTGCACCAGTGTTGTTCGTGAAAAAAAAAGATGGTTCTCTCAGAATGTGCATTAACTATCGTCAGTTGAACAAGGTCACCATCAAGAATAAGTATCCCATCCCTAGGATTTATTACTTGTTCGACCACTTCAGGGTGCTAGTTGCTTTTCTAAGATAGACTTCAAATCTGGTTATCATCAGCTTAGAGTCAGAGATAGTGACATTTCGAAGACAACTTTCAGAACTCGGTATGGTCACTATGAATTTTTAGTTATGTCTTTTGGACTGACAAACTCATGCAGCTTTCATGGACTTAATGAACAGAGTGTTCAAACAGTATTTGGACTTATTCGTTATTGTCTTCATTGATGACATCCTCATTTATTCTCAGAGTGAGAAGGAGCATGCGACTCATCTGAGGGTTGTTATGCAAACTCTCAAAGATCGATAATTATTCACTAAGTTCAGCAAATGTGAATTTTGGTTACAACATGTCGCTTTCCTTGGTCATGTGGTATCTAGCAATGGAATCTGAGTGGATTCTCAGAAGATAGAAGCAGTGAAACAATGGCCCAGACCCACATCTCCAATATATATTAGTAGTTTCTTGGGTTTTGTTGGTTATTACAGGAGATTTGTTGAAGGATTTTCATCCATATATTCACCATTGACTAAGTTGACTAAGAAAAAAGTTAAGTTTCAGTGGTCAGATGAGTGTGAGAAAAGCTTTGCAGAATTAAAAACTAGGTTGACTGTAACTCCTGTATTGACTCTACCAGCTGGTTCAGACGGTTATGTGATTTATTGTGATGCGTCCAGGGTCGACCTAGGTTGTGTATTGATTCAGCGAGGTAAAGTCATAACTTATGCTTCTAGACAACTTAAGGTCCATGAGAAGAACAACCTGACTCATGACCTCGAGCTTGAAGTTGTAGTATTTTCCCTAAAAATTTGGAGACATTACTTGTATGGTGTTCATATAGACTTGTTCACAAATCATAAGAGCCTCTAGTATGTGTTCACCCAGAAAGAGTTGAATCTTCATAAGAGGAGATGGCTTGAATTACTCAAGGACTATGATATGAATGTGCTTTATCATCCGGGTAAGGCCAATGTAGTAGTTGATGCTCTTAGCAGATTATCTATGGGTAGTGTAGCATATGTTGAGGAAGAAAGAAAAATATTAACAAAAGATGTCCATCGGCTTGCTCGCTTAGTAGTTGGTCTTACAGACTCATCAAGTAGTGGAGTAATAGTTTAGAATAGATATGAATCTTTAATGGTAACGCAGGTTAAGGAATAACAAGATAGTGATCTTACATTGGTTTATTTGAAAGGTGCGGTTCACCAACAAAAAATAGAGGTTTTCTCCTAAAGGGGAGATGGTGTGCTACGTTATCAGGGTCGATTATGTGTTCTTAAGTTGGGTGAGTTGAGGTAGCAGATCCTTATAGAGGCCCATAATTCCATATATTCTATTCACCGAGGTGCCACTAAGATGTACCGTGATCTGCGGAAAGTCTTTTGGTGGAGCGGCATGAAGAGAGACATAGCTGATTTTGTGGCTAAGTGTCCTAATTGTCAACAGGTTAAGGTAGAACATCAGAAACCAGGAGGTATGACTCAAGAGATGAACATTTATACATGGAAGTGGGAAGTGATAAACATGGACTTCATTACAGGTTTACCACGTACTCGTAGAGAGCATGATTCCTTTTGGGTAATAGTAGATAGAGTTACTAAGTCCGCTCACTTCTTGGCTGTCAAGACTACAGATTCGGCGGAGGACTACTCCAAGCTTTACATTAATAAGATAGTAAGGTTGCATGGGGTTCCTTAATCTATCATCTCAGATAGAGGTCCTCAGTTTACCTCTCATTTCTGGAGATCGTTCCAGAAAGGTCTTACTACCTAGGTAAATCTCAGCACAATATTTCATCGACATACGGATGGTCAGGTAGAGCGTACCATTCATACCTTAGAGGACATGTTGAGAGCTTGCATGATCAACTTCAAGGGCAATTGGGATGATCACCTACCTCTTATAGAGATCACCTACAACAACAATTTCCATTCCAATATTCAGATGGCCCCTTATGAGGCACTATATGGGCATAAATGTAGATTCCAATTGGTTGGCTTGAAGTTGGTGAAGCAACATTGATTGGGCCAGATTCAGTTCATGAAGCTATGGAAAAAGTTCAGCTCATTAGAGATAGTCTAAAGATATCCCAGAGTCGTTAGAAGTCCTATGCAGATGTGAGGAGAAGGGGCTTAGAGTTTGAAATTGATGATTGGGTTTTCCTGAAAGTGTCACCTATGAAAGGGGTGATGAGATTTGGCAAGAAAGGGTAGCTCAGTCCAAGATATGTAAGTCCTTACAAGATCTTGAAGAGGGTTGATAATGTGGCATATGAGTTAGAGTTACCATCGGAACTAGCAGTCGTGCATCCAGTCTTTCACATTTCCATGTTGAAGAAGTGTGTGGGTGATCCAACATTAATAGTACCATTAGAGAGTGTGGTTGTGAAGGACAGTCTCACCTATGAAAAGGAGCCAGCTGAAATCCTTGATTGTCAGGTTCGTACGTTGAGAAATAAAGAAGTATATTTAGTAAAGGTTTTATGGAGGAGTCAGTCCGTAAAGAGAGCTACTTGGGAAGCAGAAACATCCATGAAACCAAGTATCCTCATCTCTTTTCTTCCGATTTTGTTTCAGCTCGAGGTAATAGTTCCTCTCCAGTCTCTTAGCTTACTCTTGCGTAAATTTAGTCTAAGTTAATGTTCCTTCAGGTTTTCTTGCATTTTCAGCATATTTTTATATTCTTGGAACTCGGTATAGTCAGAAATTAGGTTCTAGTACTTAGTGGTAGGGATTGCAACTCCTTCCCTCCATACTCAGCTAGTTTAGTGTTCATTCGAGGATGAATGTTCCCAAAGGGAAGATACTATAACACCTCGGAAATCAGACTTAGACTTTGCAGTAAAAAACAACTGAAAAAGGTGAACCATGGAGGGGTTCACGGGTCGTGATCAGGACCACATTTTATCACCCTCACATCAGTGGTGGACCACGGAGCCCCTCACGAGTCGTGGACCACCTCACGAGCCGTAGGGAGGCTCGTGGAGGACATACATATCTCACCAAATCCACACAGTAGACCACTGAGTCCTTTACGGGCCATGGTCTTGATGATAGACCGTGGTGGTGTTTGTCGTCCTGAGCCACCAGACCCCTGCCCAAGTGAGGAACCACAGAGAACTTTACGGTATGTGGTCCTTCACACGTGCCATTGTAGGGCTCATGGTTGGACCACAAATAAATCAGTAGCCCCTGCCAGCAGACCACAACCTAGTCGACGGGCCGTGGTCCTTGTGATGGACCGTCACTGGGGTCGTGGTCGGTTTCGATGGATTTTAAGTTAGGGGTTGTTTGGTCTTTTTCCCTATGTGTTGGACACCTAAACTACATTGTTTAACTCCTAAACTACGTAGTTTTCATCAGTTTAAGCCGGGTAACTTAATCAGAACCTACCCTAGTCGATCCCTTCACTGAAATTCATCAATCTTAGAGCAAAACAGAGGGAAAATCTGAGCAGCCTCTCAAGAATACGCAACAACTTTCCTTCGGTTCCAGCCCAAAAATCAAATGATTTTTCTGTGAATTTCGTCACCAGGTATATAGGATTTTACTAGTGGGTTCCTTTCATCCACTAAGTCCCTAGAATTCAGTATGATTCTTGATTCTTTATGCATTGTTTAGACCTAGGGTTTCTAGAACTTTCGATAATTGTTACAAGTTAGCTGTTATAGTATTCTAAATCATATAATCATGTTTTCGTGACATTGTTGCTTAGTTCCTTGCATGAAACTCAGAACCCTAGTTATGTAGATCCGTTTAGTTCATGAATTACACTAGCTAGGTCAGATAAACAGAGATACATGCTCCAGATTTCAACTGTTTCATTATCAGTACTTAAATGTTGCATTCTCAGTTAGCATGTCAGAATAGTATAATTCAGTTACATTATATTGTACACATTTCTTGTTGGGAGAAGACTTAACACCGAGAGGACTAAGGTTCAGTGTACCTGTATAGTCCCAGAACTACGTGCCCCCGTAGGTTTATAAGTCCCCTCTGTGGGCATCAAATTTAGTGATCACGCTAGTCATGCCTTTATACCTTGGCAAGGTATATTGGGTCCTCTCGATGGGGCGACATCAGACTCCATATTTTAGCTCACATAGTTTTATGTCTGTTGTTAGTAGCTCCTACAATTAGACTTTAGTAGAGTTGACCGGGTTTTCAGTTATATGTCAGTATTCAGTCTCAGCATTTCATGTACTTGGTCATTGCATTTAGTTCAGTTCATTTCAGTATGTTATTTCCAACATGTTCAGATTATATCATTGCTCAGTAAGTTTTGTTCAATTTATATGTTTGTTCAGCTTTTATCCTATCCTGCATGCTCAGTACATTCCAAGAATTAATGCATACTATGCGCTACATCCTCTCATGATGTAGGTTTAGGTATTCAGAATCCAGATCACGAATAGATCGGTTCTTGATCTCCAGTTCAGCAGCTTCAGTGATGAGTCCTCATACTTCGAGGACAAAGACATGTTTTTCAAATTTAGTCTTTTCTTTTAGTTTCAGTTTTGCTAAAGTTAGCTGGGGGCATGTCTCAGCAATTCTAGTTAGTTAGAGGATTTTTTAGACATTATACTAGATTCAACTTTAGTACTTGAGTGATTGTTCAGTTTCACTAAACTCATAGTATTTTATATGTTCAGATCAATTTTGGTTATTCCCCACTACTAGGTATATCATGATTTAGCTTCCGCATTAGTTCATCTTTCATAGGTATATTCAGTTTTGCTTATGATATGCTAGCTCGAGGTTAGTTTGGGGTCACTCGTGATCCTAGGTCCCGTGTTTATGTCAGTATCATATGGAAAACTTATTCTCCTTTCAAGGGTTAGAAGAATCCCTATATATAGAGATCTCTTCCTAGTCTAAGGAGAAGGAATACCATGTATTTCCTTAGAATAAAAAAAAATTGTACATCTCCCTTTCCTTAGAATAGAAAAAGTAATGTCCTTCTCCCTTTCCTTGGAATAGAAAAGTGATATACTTCTCCCTTGCCTTAGAATAGAGAAAGACACATACTTCTCCCGTTCCTTAGAATAGAGAAAGACACATACTTCTCCCTCTTCCCTTTAGAATAGATATAAAGTTTTAGTTTAATATAGGCATGGTAGGGATCACATAATTTATTACTGAGACTTTCTATTATGGAAATAATTCTAAATAATTAATTTTAATTATTCTTACCATAATAACTTACAAATAATTTCACTAGAAATTCGTAATTGCACTAGAAATTCGTAATTGCACTCCTTTATTTATATTTTGAAATTCCCTATTAAACACATATGTAATTCCCCATGTTAAGATTACAGATACTAATCAATAAATTAAATTACTGATAAACTTAATTCAATAATCAATTTCCTTTAGAGCACTGCTTAACTTATTTCATGTGTCGGATTCATAAATCCACTTGCAAGGTTTGACCCGATGAAAACTTTTAAGCCTCTCAAAAAGGCATATCATCAACCTCTATATCGAGACATGGATTCCGTCAACTAACTTATTATTTCACCAATATATATATATATATATATTATCATAATCAAATCTACCAGATATATTGACCCATCTTAGAATCTCACCTTTTAATAAATCAAAACGATAATTAACATATACAGATCATAAAAGTTATATCAGGATTAAGAATAGGTGAAATGGTCTGATAGACCCTTATACTTGTATACGTTTGTATTTTGAACCGTTTTACTTTATACTTTGTCAACTGGACCCTTAAACTTATTAAAGCACAATATTTGAAACCCCCCTGACCATTGACCAAACCTATGTGGCATAAATATTGCTGAGTTGAAAAAATGTGTAAATGCACTCGCTTCCAAATGCGTCAATACACCATTTTCTATTTGAAAACATTTTCTTCTTGGAAAATAATATTTTTTAATTAAAAAAAATATTTCTTCATTAACCCTCTCCCAACCCACCCCAATTTCTAGTCTTTTCACCACTCTTCTCACCCACAACCCTAAACTTTCTTCTCTTCTTCTTCAATAAAATCACCCACCACATCCATTCTCTTTTTTACTTCGAAATCACCCACCATATACTTTTTTTCTTCTTCTTCTTCAACCCACTCTCCTCTTTGCAACAAATCAAACCCCGTGCCTAATTTCTTTTTTCAGCCCCTTTATCTAAATTTTTAGTGTTTTTTTTTTAAAAGTTGAAATAATTATTTGTGTTGGATTTAAAGAGAAGAAATGATATGGATTAACGTAAAGAATAATGGTGTGTATTAAAAAATTTGAATACTCCATTGATAAGTTTGAGAACACTTGAAGAGCAACAAATGGGTCTTATAAATTTCTAAAATTAATTCAAATTTGTGATTGTGGCTAGTAGGATTTGTGTTTATTAACTTCTAGTTGAAATTTCAAGTCAAATAAAGAAACATTTCATCTATTTGACATGAATTTGGTGCTCAAATTGTGAGAAAATATGGGGATTGAAGAACATGACTATTTGAAAATTTCCAAAAGTTAAATATTTTTTTAAATTTTCTTAATATTTAATTTCTTATGTGTCATTGGAAAATGTCATGGAATTACACATGTAAGAGGTCGGATTACACACACAATGATCTGATGAGAAAAGGGTTTAAACTATTGTGTTTTTATGAGTTTAAGGGTTTAGTTGTCAGAGTGTTAAGTAGAAAGGTTTAGAATACAAACGCATACAAGTATAAGGGTCCATCAGACCATTTTGCCTTAAGAATACAAGTACATTTAATAGTTTAGAGAATATGCTTTTGAAAGTCAGTCTAAAGCAACTATCTCTACTCGGTCCCGTTAAATACATACAAAATACAATAGCACAAGAAGTTTGAACCATACCATCCCCATAATCAAGATAAACTACATATAATCTTGTGCTACAATCGTACCGATGACATGTCCAATTCCCACTTTAGATTGTGAACAAAAAACTTTATACTTATAATTGGCAAAGCTACAATCATACCGATGACATGTCAAACTTTCCTCTTGGCAAAGATTTAGTCATCATGTCGGAACCATTATCATTGGTATGGATCTTTTAAAGTTCAAGCATCTTAGAATCCAACATATCTCGAATCCAATGATACCTTACATCAATGTGTTTAGACCGATAATGAAATGCAGAATTCTTGTCAAGATGAATAGCACTTTGATTATCGCAATAAAGCACATACCTCTCTTGAGCACAACCAAGTTCCCCCAAAAATCATTTCATCCGGATCAATTCTTTGCAATCTTCAATAGCTACAATAAGCTCAGCTTTTGTAGTAGATAAAGCAACACATTTTTGCAACCTAGATAGCCAAAACACAGCTCCCCCTGCAAAAGTAATCAAGTAGCCTGAAGTAGACTTACGAGTATCAACATCACCGTCCATGCCTGAATCAGTATAACCACAAAGAATAGGCTTTCCTATCTCAAACCACAAACTCAGACTAGAAGTGCTACAAAGATATCTCATAATCCACTTTATAGCATTCAAATACTCTCTTCCCGGATTAGAAAGAAAACGGCTAACAACTAACAACATGAGTAATATATGGTCCTGTACACACCATTGCATACATCAAACTACCAACAACTGCAACATAAGAAACTTTCTTCATATCTTCCTTCTCACCATCACTGGAAGGACAATGTTTAGTACTCAATTTCAAGTACATAGCTAAAGGTGTACTGACAACCTTAGCTTTGTCCATGTTAAATCTACGAAGTATTTTTGAATGTACTTCTCTTATACAACCATAATTTCTTGGAATCTCTATCACGAACAATCTGCATGCCAAGAATTTGCCTTGCTGGTCCCAAGTCTTTCATAGCAAAAGACTTATTCAATTCTTGCTCATATTTGTTGGGTTTTATTTGCCCTGATTTCTTACCATGAATAAGTTTTCCTTTTAGGAAAAGATTTTAATATTTTACTAGTCCTTTTCTTGTAGGAAAAGTTTTAGGACTCTATAAATAAATGCTTGTTCCTTCTAACTTAATCAACATTCACAATGTAGTCCTAGGGTTTTGAGAGTTGCGGTTATGGGGGGATAATTTTGTGTACCTCCTTGTATTCTGAGTGAATTGGTTGAGGTTGTTTCTCTCTATATTTTGTACTCTCATATTTATAGTGTATTGGTCATCTCCTTTGTGGACGTAAGTCGATTGACCGAACCACGTTAATTTGTTGTGTCTTTTGGTATGTTTCTCGTTTGTCTTCTTACTCGTGGTCTTTCGAGGTTTTCTTTTTTAACTTTCACATTACACCTGCTTATTTTAGGTACTAACAAGTGGTATCAGAGTCATGGTTCAATGGTGGAGCCAGGTTAGAGATGGGTGTTCATCTTGGCGGATGTAGTTCTAGCCACAACACTTTTGACAATAATGAATATTTTTGTTGGAGAAATTATTTTAGAGGGGTTCTCTGTGTCGAGACGTAGATTTGATGGAGGAGATTATGGAGAAGAGATGAAAGATCCTAAATATTATGTGAAGAAGGTGGACAATTTATTTTGTCAGAAATTCAGGCCAAGGGGGAGATTTGTTGGGTTTTATTTACACTGATTTCTTACCATAAATAAGTTTTCCTTTTAGGAAAAGGTTTTAATAATTTAATAGACCTTTCTTTGTAGGAAAGGTTTTAGGAATCTATAAATATAGGTTTGTTCCTTCTAACTTAATGAACATTCACAATGTAGTCCTAGGGTTTTGATAGTTGCGGTTATGAGGGAGAATTTTGTGTACCTCCTTGTATTATGAGTGAATTGGTTGAGGTTGTTTCTCTATGTATTTTGTACTCTCATATTTATAGTGGATTTCTCATCTCCTTTGTGGACATAGGTTGATTGACCAAACCACGTTAAATCTTTGTGTCTTTTGGTGTGTTTCTCGTTTGTCTTGTTACTCATGGTCTTTCGAGGTTTGCTTTTTTAACTTTCACATTACACCTGCTTATTTTGGTCCTCATAGAAACGCTACGATAATGTGATTTTAAAATCCCAACAAGTTCTTGGCAAGGCGTCAGATAGGGAGAAGATGAAGAACAAAGCTAAATTGTGTGAGAAGCAGTTGCAAGAAGCGAAACCCAAAGCGCGGCTGGAAAGTGATAGAAAAACAGCTCGGATCGCCATCGAAATCATCAAAAGGACGATTCATTTTGACGATGCTCTTCAAGACGAAAGAGATTTTCTGGCATCATTGGTGCTACGAGTCCTTGGTAAAAGAGTTTACATATTTTATGTAGTAAATAAACTTGTCTAGTACTCTTGTATCATAAAATAAAGATGTAATTGAGGAAAAATCAATAAGTTGATATCTTGTAAAGTGCAAGATAATAAATCATGTTTATTATTGTATCGTAAGCAGTTTTAACCAATTATTTTTGGTGTAAATTAAATCGGTAAAATCAAGTTATGATCAATAAGCTCTGTGAGAATTATCTATATATGCAAGCATTTAATTCGTTACGCAGTTTTGCTATACTTTCTAGAGATGCAATGTGAAAAAAATGATTTAATATAGTAATCGAATACTTATTTTTGTTATGGGTTTCTATGTTGAGACGATCCAAAGATAATTTAGTAGTGGCTTAGTGTTGGCGTAATATATATACCAGAAAAATAAAAAATTAAAGTTGAATATAAATGACAAAAATGAATAAACATATCTTTAGGCTGAGGCGCGATATCTCAATCTCTTTAAAGATATTCAAGTCCACTACGGCATAATCTACATCGATCTAGCAGTTTTGCTCTTGACTTGTCCCCTACAGGATACAACAACCTAACAACGTCATACAACTCAAACAACTCCGGATTAGTTGAAGAGTCCAAAGCTCCAGAAAATAACACCTTCCTTAACATATAATTACTCTCTTTTGTATAATGAAAATAGTTGAAGACTTAGACAACCCTCTCTTTCACTACACTAATCTCAGTATAAACACAATAGGACACTACTCATCTTTTTCACTCTATATTTTTTTGTATATCTCTTATTGTACTTAACCCAAAGTAAGACCACACTATTTATAGGTGAGAAATTCTTTCTTGCAATGAATAGGAAGATAATGATAGTAAATTGGATAAGTGAATGGACTATAAGTTACAAGAATAAAGAGGTAGAATAATGGGTGAAATGAAGAGTTGGTGGTTACAAAAGTTACTACAACCAATGACCACATTCTTCCACAATGATGAGAGTAAAGAGACACAAATATAATGTCCACCAATGGACATAACATGATACATAACGTGACATAAAATATATTTTTATTAATATTAAATTGTCACACCAACAATCCGCCACTCATTTTAATATTAAGATAAGAGAGTTCTTCACAATTTAGTTGAAGGTAGACTATTATGCTTAATGAAGGTGTGCTCTGCATTGAACCTTAACTTAGTAAAACAACAACTTTTACTCCAGAGTGAGTAGTAATCATAGACTTGAACTATGACTGCTTAAGAGAAATAAAGTATCACCGCTTACACACAATAATCAAGGTATTGACATAAGCTTTAATAACCATCACATTACAACCTTGTGCTATCCCAATTTTCATGAGCATTTTTTAGAACAAGCCCATTCTCATATAAAGCGGCTTACTTTCACACTCACATAGGTGAAATCTGTCAACGTTCCACTCATACGAGATACAAAATTTCTTTAAGTGTTCAATGACTCAACCTCCACAAATCATTATAGGATAAATTCACTCACATCATAGGAATTTAATAAAACTAATATTAGTGCATTACACAACAAGTCATTATATGATTCGTTATTTCCATTGAACTTGGTTATATGATCTCTAGTCCCAAGGTTGGGTTGCCTCATGTATGACTTAGAATATTTTGAGCTTCAATTTATTCCCCTTCGATTTGCTTCAGACTATTTATTTTGTTAAGGCCTTAGTTAATGAATCTTCAAGATTATCATAATCAATTATAAGACAATTAATATTGATGTTATACCAATGATCAATATGCTCTCACAATATTATGTTTTTTCTCACGAGTCTGCATTTACCGTTATAATACAATTATGTATTCTACCACTAATATTGACGCTTTCACAATTAATCAAAATTAGAAAAATTATTTTCTCAAAATAAAGTGTTTGATCTAATAAAATCAATTCACTTTTTCACTAGTTGAAGCTCAATATTTTTTACTTGAACCTCCAACGTTTGGGATTGTTACAACAATTTCGGTCAAAGTTTGAATATATTTTGAGCCCTTATCCCTATAATTATTTACCTATTTTATGATAATTGTCTTACTACTAAGATTATGATTTTGGTGGGTTTTTAGGATTTGATAGATTTGGTTTAATATTGACTTATGATCAAATCCAATGTAATCAATACATATAGAATGTTATTTATAAGATTTCAAAATATTATATTGTAAAAACAACTCAAACCAATAATAAAAATCGTTGAGACAAGAAAACCACTTTAAGGTATATAAACTTTAGTGGCCAAAAATTTAAATAATAATAATAATAAATTATTTACCTATCTTATGATAAAGATTTTCTGACTAAGATTATGATTTTGGTGAGTTTTTAAGATTGATAGATATGATTTGATATTGACTTATGATCAAATACAATGTAAATCATTACATATAGAATGTTATTTATAAATTTATCTTATAAAAACAACTCAAACCAACGAATAATTTTTTGTTTAAATATGGGCAAGGCCCATTTATTTCAAAAAGGGAGTTCTAACATAAATTACTTGAGTCGAATATTGATCCAAGACCAAAACAAAAAACCATTAGCAACAAGCTGAAACGACCAAACACAAAAAAAGAAATGAAATGTTGGAACCAAGCGGCACTCATTTTAGCTCCACGATGGTCGTCCAAAGGGCTCCAATAGTCCTTCACTTTTTGAATCTGAGAACTGCTTTAATCTTGAGTTGTAATTTGGGGGTTCAAAATTCTCACGTACACCATGAATCCGAATTGGTGAAGACTTCTTCAGTTTAACATTGTTTCCATCTTCATATATCAAGGTAAAAGACCTAATCTACCTGTACATCTCCTGATTCAACCTTAATCGAGAGAAATAACCTAATCCATCCTTCACTCGTGCAGATTGAGCTCAAGAGAACTGGCACCACTGCATCTTAGTTCAGGATATCATAGGGTTTTTGCTCAATCTTGATCTATAAGCACTTGAATTGCGACATACAACACTATATGAAGAGTGATTGTTTCCTTTTTCTGTTATGTAACTCTTCCTATGAGATTTGTTAATACTGTTAATTATAATTTTTTAACTTGAACCATGATTTCTATTCTGGCATTTCTTTGTTCGGAGCCTTAATTGACCTAGCTTGTCTTCTTGAATTATTTTTTCTGCTTGTATTGACATGTTTTCATTAGAGAGAAATTGCATTACAGTGCTGCAAAATCATACACAAAGTTAAAAAATAAGTCAGGTTGTTGACTTTCCTTAAAGTTTATACTATCACCACTTTCCTTTGCTTTAAGATCTCATGAATGCATCTAATGTTTATTGATATGTTCCATGGAGTTTCCCACATTCCATCTAAAATCTTCTTAATAATCAAGGAATCATTTTCCATCACAAGAGGTAAAAGATTATTCTGAACACAGTGCCATCTTTGAATGATTTAACCTCAACTTCTAAAACATCACATTAATCAATCTTTTCTGCTTTAGCAAATACCAATTTACCATGGCTATGTCTCACATAAAAGACCTTAGAGTTGAATTGAATATTGTATTTAATAGAGCCATCAGTGTTGCACTTATAACTTCCTGCAGGAGGGCACAACCATCTAACAACTTTACAAGAAATAATAGAAGTATAAGATTCCAGAAATTAAACAATTTGAGCCTAGGACTTAGGTACATTAACAAGCCAAGAATATCTAGAAGCAATCATTAGATGAATGTTTCTATTTATCTCTCTCCATGACATTCTTGGACCTTCCTCTATGTTTTGTAATATTCCTTTTTTTCAAATTTGTGAAATGACGAATATTGGAAAAGCTATATCAGGGGCTTCAATTTAATAACACAATCAACACTTCACCATTTATTTAGGGTTTGTTTAAGTTGAACAAAAGGACCATGTATCCCACCAGCACCTGCAAATGTAATCCATTAAGACTTAAATCAGTGAGAGACACAAAAAGGTTGTCAAAGATTTCTTGTATTGAGTCTGAGCAGCAACAATATTCCGCGGATCTGCTATACTATTTTAAACCAAAACCTCTCCTATAGAAATTCTTTGAAACCACACCCTCCATAATAGAAATATATTTTTAATGGAATACTCTTTTCCCATATGTTCATGATGCCCAACTAGTTCCTCTTCCTTTGTCTAGTCATGTTCCAAACACTACCCACTGTAAATTTTCTTTTGCTATTTGCATCCACCAAGGTTTGTCTTTTTATTCTGACAGCTTCACAGTTCCCAAGACATCAACCACATGATCACACACTTATTTGTTCAGCAACTCATTCATCACAATCATGTTCCATCCATCATGCTCCATGATCTGATGAACATCTTCATATCCTTCTATGAGTCCATGTGTAATCGGTAACACATAGTGTAAAGCACCTAGTTGTGTCCAATTATCAAACCAAAGATTAGCATGACCACCTCTAGGTTCCCACCACATCTCTTGATCTATCTTATCTTTGTTTTGCATCATTAACTTATATACTTGAGATCTACCCTTCCATTCAATAATTTATGGTGTGTCTTTTGCAATACTAGTCCATAGGAAATTAGCCCATAAAGACTTCTTGGTCTTGAAATTCCATCAAAGTTTGGCAAATAGTGCCTGTGAAACATCAAACAGAGACCTAAATCCTAGCCCTCCATCTTCTCTAAGTTGACACATGTCTTCCCAAACCACCCACTACTTTGCTCTTCCTTCTTTTTAAAATTCCATAGAAATTTTGTAAAAACTCTATGGATGTCATAAATGATACATTTAGGAGGTGTGATAATAGAGAGCAAATATATTGGAAGACTTTGCAATACATGATTAATAAGCACAACCTTCCCTCCAAAATATAACAATTTACCCTTCCAAAACCATAACTTAATCTGAATTTTCTTAATCAAATCAACAAAGTCATTTTCCTTCTTTTGGCATGCCCTATATGACAACCAAGATAAGATAAAAAGGAACTTACCTCTCAATAACCCAGTTGTCTCTTCTTCAACCTTCACTGACTCAGATGCAGCTTACTAAACATATATAAAAAGACTTTTATCCTTATTAATCTTCTAGCCTAACTGATTTTCATATTCCTGCAACACCTCATTATCAATAAAAGAGAATTCTTTTATGTTGATGCAAAGATAATAGTATCATCTGCATACGCAAGATGATTTAACTTGTCACTCCATTTAGGCATTTCGAAACCATGAAATTCATTGTTATAAAACAAATGATTCAAGGTTGTGGATAGGACTTTCAGCTGACAATATAAATAAAATAGGTGAGAGGGGATCCCCTTAGTTAACCCCCCTTGATGAATGGAAAAAATCTTGAGCCTGTCCATTTATAAGAATAGAGTATCAGTTATTAGCCACAATTCTCCAAATCAAATCAAGAACTGATTCATCAAATCCCATTGAGAAAAAAAATCTAATTAAGAATTTTCAATTCACTCTGTCATATGTCTTTTTCATATCTAGATTAATCCTCACATTCTCGAGTTTTCCCCTCTTCCTTTTGTCAGTAATAATTTCTAAAGCTCGAAGCACATTCTCTATAATATTTCTACACTTCACAATCTAGATTGGTTCTGAAAGATTAGCCTTTAATTATCACTTTCAGAAACTTTTGCTTGTAGATACTATACAGAAGAAGTTCTTCACTTACATATGTCTCAAAAAAATTGTCTGAAATTTTTTCAGAGCCTCTGTAACAATATCATCATCTCCTTCTTCCCAAGAACCATCAAGTTTCATGATTCTCTTCAGGGAGAGTCTCTTCCTTCTTTCCTTCACCAAATAATGAATGAACTTAGTGTTCTTATCCCCCTCTATATACCATTGGGTGATGGCCTTTTGTCTCCAAAATTACTCCTCATAATGCAAATATAATTTACATGCAGCCTGAGCATGTTGTAGAAACTTTCTATTGGATGCAGAAGGGTCCTCTTCAAACAACATTTCTTTTAGTTTAACAACCTCCTTACTTATCAGTAGATGTTTGAATATATGACCAAACTTGCTCTTACTCCATTTAGCCAAATCTAACTTGATCTCCTTCAATATCAAATTGCATTGCACAAAGACATCTCTGGAAAACCTCAACTTCCCAATGATCTTGTACTACTTTTTCAAAATCAACACTCTCGGACCAAAGTTTTAAAAACCTAAATGGTTTGACAAAATTTTAGTCTAAGCCTCCACAAGTAATGAATAAAAGAGCATGATCAAACCTTTTCCTAGACAAATTTTGCATATCCACCTTACCAAACATATCATGTAAAGCCTGATTAATGACAACTCTGTCAGTTCTCTTAAAAATACAATCTACATCTACTCTACCATTTCACTATGTAAAACGAGTGCTAGTAAATTATAAATCAAACAGCTCACAAGCATAGTCCTCATATTCTTGTAAGTAAACATGAATTCTACCAAACTTCTCCTCAGCACAAAAAACACCATTGAAGTCTCCACCTATCATCCAAGGCAATGAATAGTTGTAACCAATGTTATATAGATATTCTTATAAGCTTAGTCTCTCCACTGCACTACACTTAGCATATACCACAGTAACCAATAACTGATTACCATAAGCTTAGTCTCTCCATAAAAATCCTTCTTTTGTTCCTTAAATTTCCACCACTAAATTGCATTCTTTATTTCCCTCTCAATACACGTCCTCCAATTTGAAGATTGTACCTTAAGCTTTTTTATGTCCTCCAAAATGTATGACCTATTTTAAGATGGTATTTTTGTAACAGCCTAGCCCACTAGTGATATTGTCCGCTCTAGGCCTAGCTCGCACCACTTTAAAATGTGTCACTAGTTGATAAGGCCCGCTTACTTATATACCCAACATATTTTCTCTGTTTTGGTTGATGTCGAGATTCTTGTATTAAGTTGGGCGTCACATACACCCTCTATGGACCCAACGTCCTCGCTGAGGTTTGGCCTACAATATGGAATTTACCTAGACTCAACATTGAGATTCATCTTGCCTTATCGGATTTGCCTAAACTCAATGGAACTCTATCCCACATCGACAAGGCCAACACAAAAGTGGCTTTGATACCATTTGTAACGGCCCAGGACACTAGTGATAATGTCCGCTTGGGGCCTAGACTCGCATGACTTTTAACATGTCACTAGTTGGTAAGACCTGCTTACTTATGAAGTCGTGTATTAGAGGAGAACCTAATTATTACAACTTGATATAATCCTTCTTCATGTGCAATAACCTATCGTTCTCCCGTTGTGAATTGAACCATAGGCTCCCATGTACATATTGATTCTATTTCAATAGGATTTTTGTCAAATTCAGGAGAGTTTATGGTTAATTGAGTAAAATGGGTTGTTTGTTGATTAGGGTTAGGGGTTTACTCTCTCACAGCCAAAGTCTAGGAAGAAATAAGTGCAAACATGACTGCTACTAAGTATTCATAGATATCGCCTAAGGGTTAAGGTTCCTTTTGCACATATGATACTCTTCGAAGACCCTATTAGGTTTCATAAAATAAAAAGTTTGTCAAGAGTAGAATATTCAATTTTGTCACACGCCGAGCCTAAAACCTGGGCGGGACTAGCACTCGAGAACCATTGATGTCTCCAAGTGAACCCTTGGCCTGGCTAGACTCTCAGTGGAAGACTTTAAGCATTATTAAAAGAAATCAAATGCACTTAAATCAACTGTCTCAAAATAACTTAGAATGTTTTAAGAATAAACATTTAGCTTGCCGAAGGGGCAACCCAAGTCTTAACATAAAGAACTGAAAATGGATAGAATAAAGAACTATAACTATCTATCTATGAAGCCTCTAAAACTATAAGGGATGTCGGGAAAAGACCCCTGATCATCCTACCAACTGAAAATACTAAAACAATATAAAAAAGGATCCTTTGAAAAGCAAAGAGGCTCACCAAATGACTCTGAATGCTCAACTGGATCAATGAGACGATGGATGTTGATCCTGATTACCTGTACCTACATCATAAATTGATGCAGACCAAATGGAATCAATACATTGAATGTACGAGCATGCGAGGGGAAAACTAAACATGACATAAGCTTGAACTTTTAATCCCGAAAGAAACACTTACCTCAGCTTTACTCAACTCATAGGTACTCAACTCAATGCAGGAATAAACAACAGTAAAGATGCAGTTTATATAAAGCATTTAAATAGTAGGTAGAAACTCAATGTATTGAAAAATACAATAACAACTCAAATTATATATAATAAAGTATTATATAACTCTGTGGGAGTTTCTCTATCTGACAACCATCACTATGAGCTATGTGATGATACAATGTCTCGCCCACGCTACCAGAACTGTCCTATAACTTGTTGTGATATAGAATGCCTCAACTAAGTGGATCCACTATTCTATGCTAAAAAGCATTAAGGAATCATCTTAAAAGTATGACCCTTTCTACCCACGATGGCTACATGGTTTATGGAGACTTGAGTTAATATGAACTCGTCCCCATATCGGTGCTCATTACTACTCCCAAAATATACTCAGCTCATATGCTTTAAAACATAACTCTTTCTCTGTGGTTTGAGATTATTACTCAAAAAACTTATCTCTTATAAGAGATGGAACTCAAAACTACTCATGAAAACTCATTTGGAAATCAATGTTTCCTCTTATCTTAAATGTGAAAACATTTACTCTTTGGGAGTACTTGTCCCCATACATCATTTTAAAGAAATGAACTCGGCTCTACTCTTTCTCAAACTCAATGCTTAAGTCTTTAAAACTGGTTTAAAATGATTGTAAAAAACTTTTGAAAGACTCTAAGAACTCTCTTGACTTGACTCTTAGCTCTACCTTGAATTTTCATTATGGATTCAAGGGTTATGATCTCATATTATAGATGATCTCTAGATGTTTAAATGTAACCTAGAGTGTAGAAACCAACTAGAAAACATAGGTACGATTCGAGGAAACTCAAATGGAAAGAAGTGGAAAATAGGCTAGAGCGCACTGGGTGGTGCGGTGCCCCAGAGGCCAAAATACAGGTGCCTCATGCTGGCGCGCTGAGTGGCACTATGTGCCAACCCCCTGCCCAGAAAATCCTTGAATTTTCTTGTTCGTTTTTCATCCTTAAACCATCTAGATTCGATTGGTTTCTTCCCCAAACACTTACATTCGAATACCCAACCAAAGTATACAAGAAAATACTCAAAAACAACCTTAAATCTCATCAAATCACCTCAAGGACTCCTCCAAAACTCATATATCAAGATTCAAACGAAACTTCAACTAAATTCATCAAGAACTCATATACTCTTCTTTCAAGAACATAAATACACTAAATTCAATCATGATTGGTAATGGGTCAATGAACACAATGTTATTTTATCTCACATACCTCGTAGGGATTAACCCTTGCTGAAATCCGCAAGCGAAACTCAAGAACGCGATGATTTTTTGGCTCTTTCTCCTCTTTTCTCCTCTCTTCAAGCCCTAGCATAATTTTGTAAAGTGTAAACTGAACCAAATCAGTTTAGACCCAAATTAAATTACTAAAAACGAATTAAGTTCATTGGGTAATGAAAAGACCAAAATACCCCTCTAAAATCCGAATGACTTTCGTTATTCAGACAACCGACTTCAAACAGGTATACCTCCCTCATACAAACTCAAAAATTAGCAAACTTGGTGGCGTTGGAAAGATAATTCAAAGACCTTTCATTTGAGTTATGGTCCTTCGAAGTTGACCCAAAACTTATACTTAACATAACTTGCCATAGTTTCCAACTGTAATTATTTCCAAAAATGGTTTCTTTCTAATTCTAGTTCTTTCAAATAGCGAGGTGTTACAATATCTCCCCCATGGGAACATTCATCCTCGAATGAGATTACTCTTAGTAGGCTAAGGGTGTAACATCTAATATTCAGCTCAAACACCCAACAAGCAAAATGTAAATACAACATGCCAACTTAAAAAAAATGCCAAGAAAAGGATTAGTACCTTAGTTTGGAATTTCTCCTGACTCGAAGAGATGTAGGTACCTCTTCTTCATGTCCTCCTCAGCTTCCTAAGTATCTTCCTCAACAAATTGATTTCTCCGCAGAACCTTGACTGATGCTACTTCTTTGGTTCTCAACTTGCGAACCTGACGGTCTAGAATCTGAACGGGGATCTCCTAATAAGATAAGCTATCCTTAATATCAATATATTTAGTAGGTATGATGAGTGAGGGATATACCATACGCTTCTTCAACATGGAAATGTGAAATACCGGATGGATCGCTGCTAACTCTTAGGGTAGCTAACTCATAAGTTACATTGTCAATCCTCTTGGATATTCTGTAAGGACCAATATATCGGGGACTAAGTTTTCCCTTCTTACCAAATCTCATAACACTCTTCATGGGTGAAACTTTCAAGTAAACCCACTTCAATCTCTAAGTCTCTTCTCCTAACATCTTTATAGGATTTCTGACGACTCTGCACTGTTTTCAATCTCTATTGAATAACCTTCACTTTCTCCATAGCTTGATAAACTAAGTCTGGTCCTATCAACCCAGCTTCACCAACTTCAAACCATCCAATAGGAGATCTGCACTGTCTCCTATAAAGAGCCTCATACGGAGCCATTTGGATGCTAGAGTGGTAATTATTATAAGCGAACTCAATGAGAGGTAGGTGATTATCCCAATTACTTTTTAAATCAATCACACAAGCCCTTAACATATCTTCTAAAGTCTGAATAGTACGATCTGCTTGACCATCAGTCTGAGGATGAAAAGAAGTACTCAAGTTTACCTTTGAACCCAAACCTTTCTGGAATGACTTCCAAAATTGTGCAGTAAATTATGCACCTCTATCTGAAATAATCGACATTGGAACTCCATGAAGTCTAACTACCTCTTGAAGGTATAACTTGGCATAATCCTCTGCTGAATGAGTAGTCTTTACCGGTAAAAAGTTGGTTGATTTAGTCATTCGATCTACAATCACCAAAATGGAATCATGTTTCCTGCGAGACCGCGAAAAACTTGTAGTAAAGTCCATATTGATCATCTCCCACTTCCATTCTAGAATCTCTATATTCTGAGCCATACCACAAGGCCTTTGGTGCTCTACCTTAACTTGTTGTCAATTCGGACACTTAGCAACGAACTCTGCAATGCCCTTCTTCATACTAATCCACCAATAAACCTCTCTCAAGAAGATATTTTATCTGCTCTTTTAACTCTTTCAACTCTTCTGAAGCCATTTTATATCGAGGAATAAAGATAGGAACAGTGTCGGGAAGAATGTCTACACCGAAGTCTATTTCTCTCTCAAGAGGGACTTCAGGAAGATCGTCTGGAAAGACCTATGGAAACTCACTAACAACTGAACATGACTGAATAAGAGGTGTCTCAACACTAGATTCATTAACTCAGACTAGGTGATAAACACATCCCTTGGAAACTAACTTTCTCTCCTTAAGGTACGAAATAAAATGACCCTTAGGCACTGCTGAACTACTTCTCCACTCAAAAATTGACTTATTAGTAAACTGGAACTTAACAACTCGAGTTCTACAATCGACTGAGGCATAACAAGCATGAATCCAGTCCATACCTACAATGACTCAAAATCTACCATATCTAACTCAACTAAACCAGCCATGGTATTTTTGTGATTGACAGAAATGGTACAATCATGATAGACTCTCTCGGCTAGAATAGACTCACCAATAGGTGTAGAAACACTGAAGGGCTCAAAAAGTTGCTCGGGAAGAATATCAAAATTCATTGCAACATAATGAGTCACAAAAGATAGACTCGCTCATGGATCTAGCAAAGCATAAACATTAAAAGTAAAGACTTTGAGCATACCCGTGACAACATCTGGAGAATTCTCTTGCTCTTGGCGACTAGTGATAGGATAAATATGGTTTGCTCCTCCTCAAGTCCCTAAAGTAGCTCCTCTAGGTGCAGCTCTGTCTGGTGGAGCAACTGAAGAAGATTGGGCTCTAGTGCCCCTATTTCCACCGCTATGCCTGTTCTTAGGGCACTCTTTCATGATGTGACCCTCTTGACCACACTTAAAGCAACTAGTGGAGCCATCACGACACACTCCTGGGTGATTTCTACCACACTTAGAACACATAGGTGCCCAATTACCTCCTTATAATACACTACCTTGAGACTGTGTAGGTCTAGCTCTAAAACTCTGTGAATTCTGATTATTGAACTCACATATGTTCCTTGGGGCAGGCGCACTAGCAGATGATGGAGCAAGTACCTTTTTCTTTTGTTGGAAGGATGACCAGTTCACATTACTCTTCTGCTGCTCGGACTCATTCACAGATGTCTTAGCTTTCTTGTTACGAAACTCCTCTCTATCTCTCAGCTTATATTCCTCAATTAATTGCACATGGATCATCAACCTTGCTATGTCTATGTCCCCTATTAGCATAGATGCCTTTCCCTCTTTACTTGACAGACGAGACAACACAACAAAAAACAGACTCATCATGCTCCTCATGTCAGCAACCATCTTTGGAGCATAATGGGAAAGTTGGGTGAACTTAAGGCTATACTCATGCACCCTCATAAATTCCTGCTTAAGAGTAAGGAATTCTCGTACCTTTGCTTCTCTCTGTTCTCGGGGAAAGAAACGCCCCAAGAAGGCCTCCTCAAACATAGCCCAACTCACAAGTGGTGCACCCTCAGGTATACCCTTCTTCCATTGGTCAAACCAGATTGTAGCGACACCCTTCACTTGGTATGCAACTAGTTCCACTTTCTCAGCATCAGTGACATGCACAATCTCACAAACCTTCTGAAGCTCTTCAACAAAGTTTTCTAGATCCTCAGTGACACTTGAACCAGTGAAGCTTGGAGGATTCATCCTTAAGAACTCGCGGATCCTTGAAGTATCAACCCCTTTCCTGTCGAACCCCTCTCTATTGCCCAACTTGATTGGTCAAAACTTGACTCAGCATTCTGATAGCTTTCCAAAATTCAGCGTTAGTGACCTCTCCTTGGGGTTGCACTTCTGTTGCATTAAGTACCCCTTGTTCCGCAACGTTCCTCCTAGTGGGATGACCTCTGACAGCTCTTCGTGGAGACATGATCCAAAAGACATGCGCAAGCACGAGTTAGAAAGAAACTTTCATAGAGATAAACTCTATCGCACAAAATGAGTATGAAAGAAGTGAGATAGTTCCTAAATGTTGGATCCTCCTAATTATAGATGTGACACTTCACACCGATAACTAGGACTCTACATACACGAATTCATAGACTCCCTAGGACTCTTGAACTCTGTGTTCTGATACCAAGTTTGTCACACCCCAAGCCTACACCCTGGGCGGGACTGGCACTCGAGAACCATTGATGGCCCCAAGTGAACCCTTGGCCTGGCTAGACTCTCAGTGGAAGACTTTAAGCATTAATAAAAGAAATCAAATGCACTTAAATCAACTGTTTCAAAATAACTTAGAATGTTTTAAGAATAAACATCCAGCTAGCCGAAGTGGCAACCCAAGTCTTAACATAAACAACTGAAAATGGAAAGACTAAAGAACTATAACTATCCATCTACGAAGCCTCTAAAACTATGAGGGATGTTAGGACAAGAACCCTGATCATCCTAGCAAATGAAAATACTAAAACAATGTAAGAAGGAATCCTCCGGAAAGCAAGGAGGCTCACCAAATGACTCTGAATGCTCAATTGGATAAAGGAGGAGCTCGATGTTGATCCTGGTTACCTGTATCTGCAAGCCAAATGACATCAGTATATTGAATGTACGAGCATGCGAGGGGAAATCTAAACAAGACATAAGGTTGAACTAAATTTTGAAAGAAACACTTACTTCAGCTTTACTCAACTCATGGGTACTCAACTCAATGCAGGAATAAAAAATAGTAAAGATGTAGTTTATATAAAGCATTTGAACAGTAGGTAGCAACTCAATGTATTAAAAAATACAATTGCAACTTAAATTACATATAAAAAGTATAATATAACTATGTGGGAGTTTCTCTAACCGAGAACCATCACTATGAGTTATGTGATGATGCATCATCTCGCCTACGCTGCAAGAACTGTCTTATAACTTGCCATGATATAGAATGCTTCAACTAAGTGGATCCACTAGTCTATGCTAAAAAGCATTAAGGAATAATCTAAAAAGTATGACCCTTTCTACCCACGATGGCCACATGGTTTATGGAAACTTGAGTTGTTATGAACTCTTCCCATATCGATGCTCAATGCTACTCCCAAAATATACTCAACTCATATGTTTTAAAACATAACTCTTTCTCTGGTTTGAGATCATTACTCAAAAAGCTTATCTCTTAAAAGAAATGGAACTCAAAACTACTCATGAAAACTCATTCGGAAATCGGTGTTTCCTCTTATCTTAAATGTGAAAATATTTACTCTTTGGGATTACTTAGTCCCCATACATAATTTTAAAGAAATGAACTTGGTTCTACTCTTTCTCAAACTCAATGCTTAAGTCTCCAAAGCAAGTTTAAAATGATTGTAAAAGACTTTTGAAAGACTCTAAGAAATCTCTTAACTTGACTCTTAGCTCTACCTTGAATTTGGATTATGTATTCAAGGGTTATGATCTCATGTTATAGATGATTTCTCTATGTTTAAATGTACCTTAGAGTGTATAAAACAACTAGAAAACATAGGTACGATTTGAGGAAACTCAAACAGAAAGAAGTGGGAAATGGTAGAGGACCTGGCGACCCTGGCGTATTGAGTGGTGCAGGGCTCCGAAGCCCTACCTACAGAAGCTGTCTTGGGGAGCACTGAGTGGTGCGGTGCCCCAGAGGCCAAACTATAGGTGCCTCATGATGTCGCATTGAGTGGCACGGTGCGCCAGCCCATTGCCCAGAAAATCTCCGAATTTTCTTGTTTGTTTTTCAGCCTTAAACCATCTAGATTCAATTGGTTTCTTTCCCCAAACACTTATATTTGAATACCCAACCAAATTATACAAGAAACTACTCAAAAACAACCTTAAATCTCATCAAATCACCTCAAGAACTCCTCCAAAAGTCAAAAATCAAGCTTCAAATGAAACTTCAACAAAATTCATCAAGAACACATACTCTTCTTTCAAGAACATAAATATGCTGAATTAAATTATGATTAACGTGTGGTGAATGAATCAACTCTATGTAATCTCACATACCTCATAGGGATTAATCCTTGGCAAAATCCGCAAGTGAAACTCTAAAATGCGACAAACTTTTGGCTCTTTCTCTTCTTTTCTTCTCTTTTCTCTTCTCTCCAAGCCCAAGCATAATTTTATAAAGCCTAAACTGAACCAAATCAGTTTAGACCCCAATTAAATTACTAAAAATGAATTAAGCTAATCGGGTAATGAAAAGACCAAAATACCCCTCTAAAATCCGGGTGACTTTTCTTATTCAGACAGCCCGACTTCAAACGGGCATATCTCCCTCATACGAACTTAAAAATTAGAAAACTCGGTGGCGTTGGAAATATTAATCAAAGACCTTTCATTTGATATCTTGTATCCCACCTAACTCATCATGTACGAAGAGTTATGGTCATTTGAAGTTGACCCAAAACTCATACTTAACATAACTTGCCAAAATTTCCAAATTTAATTATTTCTAAAAATGGTTTCTTTCTAATTCTAGTTCTTTAAAATAGCGAGGTGTTAAAAGTTTAGTTTTCTCAGCTAAGTTAAGGTACTGGTTTGTATCATAGCTCTACCAAAAGTCGGGGTCGTTACAACTAACAACATTTTTTAAAAATTCTCTCTCATGGTACTTATGGTTACATCGCTAAAATGGAGACAAGTGAAATTAGGATCTAAGGATGATGTCCGACTGTCATGTCTTGAAGATAAATTTACCAGGGAACAGTCGATCAAATTGTACATTTGTTGAACAGTCCAATGATGCATCAACTAGTGCTACAACCTGCAGGTATTGTGGAGTACATGGATTAGTTGATTGTCCCGTGTTTTAATCTTTTAACACTCTCTCCATTTCAAATCATTGAGAAGTTCAACGTATGATCTTGACGTGTTATAGTGAACTTTGTAAGCAACATTGATGTTTAAATCATTCATAATCTAAAAAAAGCTTGATTTAGCGACGGACAAATTTTGTAGCTTAATAATAAAATATGTCACTAATCCTACTTAGCAACATATTTTTGTTATCTACGAGCAAAATAGCTATGAACCAGTGATGAAGTTCGTAGCTAAATACTGTGTTTTTTAGTAATATGAGTCACATCAATGCACGTACGTGTTCTCAAGAGAAAATGATCCTTTCTATTTGGTGGAATCAAGGGAGAAATTAATAATTTTGTGTGCCTTTGTGTAATTTTGACCTTTTTCTTTTGCATATTAACAACACCAACAACATACCTAATGAAATTCTACAAGTAAGTCTGGGAGGGTATAATGTGAAAGTAAAGAGGGCGGGGGTTGAATTAAGAAATTCCTTTAGTTGACTTCCTATGTGGGATAGTCGACTTACCCGCATATTAGTTTAACAGTATAAGATAAGAGTAAATGCAGTAAGTAAAGGACTTAGAGAATTTTATACTGGTTCGGAACACCGGTGTGGTGCCTACTTTTAGTCTCCTTGGGTTTCATTAAGAGCTTGTTAAGAACTTAGGTGTTTAAAAAGAATTTCGACTCGGAGCCTTGTCTGATATACAAATCATAGCATCTACTATGACTTAACCTCTACTTGTATAGCCTCTACTTAGATCTTTCTTTCTCTTCTGTTTTTCAGTTGTATACTTATGAAAATACAATGCTTTTATTAAAGAAAATAGAAGATAATAGTTCAAGTTCAAGTGAAATGCGTGCTTCACAACTATGTCTAAAAGAGGTTTATATAGATAGGTTGCTTGCTATTGTAAGGAAAACCCAAGGGTGTTTCTTTCAATCAAGGATATTAAGGGATTCTTTGATTGAGGCGATTTAATGATTCATGTCCATATTAGATATGTGCATGATCAAATTGTGTTAGTTCCTTCTTGAGATGATCTTCTCAAATCTCAGCTTTATTGGTTTTTCTTCCTTCTCTTGGTGGCCCACTTGATTCTAGGCTGGTTTGCTGATCTTTGAATTTGTTTTTGCTTGATTGAACTGTCTCTAGTACTGTAGCTATCTTGAATTGATTAAGAATTCCTCTAATAATGACTTTCCTGTCTTCCATTACTTTTAGAGATCATATCGTATCTCTTTCCTTCTTGGTGCTATATGATTAACTCCTTTTATTTTTTATTTCTTTTCCTGTGAAGGGTACAAATAATTGTTAAGAGTCATTTATCAGAATCAACTAATTCTATGAGGTTAACAATCTCCCATTTTTTAATAATGACAATGAATTCACAATTTAATAGAATGCTTTTAGAGAGATAATGGAGATTCCCTCATTTCCCTAATGTGTCTGTTTGTAGATCCCTTTTTGATTCGTAGATCCCGTTGCCTTTATGGATTCATTGGTTGTGTTATCCCCCCTGCCTTTATAAAAATTGTGGGAAATAAATTCTCCCCCTTTGGCATAATCAAAAACAAAAAAAAACGAGGGCACATAGAATATAGCTAAAACATGTAGCAACATATAATAACATAGCAGCACTTAGGAGGACAAAGAGTCCTCAATAAGCAATCCAAAAGATAGAGAAAGGTAGGGACAGACCCCTATTGAAAGATAGTTCAAAAGTAGCAAACAAAAAGTAAAAGATCCAGGATTAGATTTTAGCGATCACCTAGAAAGTATTTTGAGGATGTTAATGAAATTTTCACAGAAGGAGTTGTAGGATCCTTCCAGATTTTGAGAGAGACTGGAGTAAGAGGTCTGGATAGTGACAACAAGATCATTGTTGGAGGAGCTGACTCCACTTTTGAGAGAGTCAACTTGTTGACTATGGAGATTCCTTCCTATTTTATGACAATCATATCAATACGCAACTTACCAACTTTAGTACTCATATCCTTTTGAAGGAGAAATACCTTTTCAACAACATCATGAACAGTCTCCAAACCACGTTCCACCACCAGAATACAAGTCTTGAGTTCATCAATGTCCTGCATCAGGAGGGCATCAAACTTTGTAGATCTTGGTGGGTTTGACAATTTCAGCTCTCATTTTAACAGAGTCCTTTTTCACCCATTTGTTTTCTTTCTACACATACCCAATACTAAATAAAACACGAGAGTTATAAGTAGCATTAATAACAACAAGTATAAACATAGAGAGATCCACAAGATGATCCACCAGGATGCGCGAGATGACTAACCCATAAGGCAACTTGCAGATGCATTAGGGTCTTCAGCACTTTCCAGCATGTATTATTTGAACCAAACCGCCTAGTTAATGTGATACTTCTTAAGTAAGCAGTATAGAAGAAACACATCCCGAGTAGAGATACTACTGAGATCTGGAATAAGAGTGGTGGCAACAATATGTGCCAGAATGCGATGTTCAAAGCAAAGAGATAGAGCCCCAAAATTAGATAAGTCAAAGTCATGGCTAATATGACATCAAAAATTGGTGCAATGAATATTGCTTCGTCGAGTCGTACAAGAATTGCACCTGCTATAGCATCGGCTGAAAAAACTGGAAAATTTACTGGCATGGATTTCAAGAGGTGGCAACAAATGATGCTATTTTATTTAACTACTTTGAGTCTAAAAAGATTCATCAAATAAAGTGTTCCTGAGTTAGAGGATTCAACTCCGGATGGTGAACACATTATGGTTATTGAAGCTTGGAAGCATTCTGATTTCTTATGCAAGAACTATATTTTGAATGGGGTTCATGATTACTTGTACAATGTGTACAGTAATATGAAAACTTCAAAGACCTCTGAAATGATTTAGAAAAGAAGTATAAGACGGAGGATGCCGGACTAAAGAAATTTATCGTGGAAAAGTTTCTGGACTTCAAGATGGTAGATAACAAATCTTTTGTCACTCAAGTTCAGGAATTGTAATTGATTATCAATTATCTCCTTGCGGAAGATCTAGTGATTAATGAGGTCTTCCAAGTAGCTACTATGATTGAGAAGTCACCTCCTCCGTGGAAGGACTTCAAAAATTACTTAAAACATAAGAGAAAGGAGATGTCCCTTGAAGATCTCATTGTAAAATTGAGAATTGGAGAGGACAATAAGGCTGCGGAGAAGAGGTCTCGTGGAAATTCAAAAATATTAGGAGCCAATATTGTTGAAGATGGAAGGTCTAAAAAGATAAAGGCAAATTCTGCACAACAAAGTAGTCAACCTAAGAAGAAATTCAAAGGTAATTGCTCTAATTGTGGCAAAAATGGTCATATGGCTGCCGATTGTAAGGCTCCCAAGAAAGCAAAGAGAAAGATCAAGCAAATGTTGCTGAATTTTAAGATGATGATCTATGTGCTATGCTTTCTGAATGCAATCTTGTTGGAAATCCAAGAGAGTGGTCGATAGATTATGATGCCACCCGCCATGTATATGCTAACAAAGAACTTTTTGCATCATATGAGCCTACTCAAGGTAATGAAATGATTTACATGGAAAACTCGGCAACTGCAAAGGTTGAAGGAACGGGCAAAGTTCTCTGGAAGATGACATCTGGCAAGGTGGTGACTCTCAAGAATGTGCTACATGTTCCAGAATTAAGAAAGAACTTGGTTTCTACTTCACTTCTTACTAAAAATGGATTCAAATGTGTATTTGTTTTTGACAAAGTTGTAATTAGTAAAAATGAAGTGTATGTTGGAAAGGGCTTCCTTTGTGAGGGCTTGTTGAAGCTCAATGTAATAGCTATTGCTAATAATAAAATTTCTTGTTCTACTTACTTGCTTGAGTCGAGTGGTTTATGGTAAGAATGTTTGGGACATGTCAATTATAAGACCTTGCGAAAATTGATTAGTTTGGAAGTATTGCCTAATTTTGAGTGCAATAAAACACAATGTCAAATATGTGTGGAAGCTAAGTTTGCTAAGCATCCTTATAAATATTTTGAAAGGAATTTCAATCCTTTAGATTTGATTCACACGGACATTTGTGATATGAAATCAACACCAACGCGTGGTGGAAAAATGTATTTCATAACTTTTATTGATGATTGCACTAGATATTGTTGTGTTTTTTTTGCTATCAAGTAAGCATGAAGCAATTGAAGCATTTAGGCAATACAAAAATGAAGTTGAAAATCAGTTGGATAAAAAGATAAAAATGATAAGAAGTGATAGGGGTGGAGAATATGAATCTCCATTTGTGGAAATATGTTTGGAAAATGGAATTATCCATCAAACGACTGCCCCTTATTCACCACAATCTAATGGGATTGCAGAAAGAAAAAATTGAATTTTGAAGGAAATGATGAATGTCTTACTTATAAGTTCAGGTTTACCACAAAACTTGTGGGGGGAGGGGAAGTTATCCTTACAGCAAATTGAATACTCAATAGAGTGCCCCATAGCAAGACACAATCTATTCTATATGAAAAATAGAAAGGAAATAAACCCAACTTGAAATATTTCAAAGTGTGGGGGTGTCTAGCAAAAGTCCAAGTTTCTATACCCAAAATGTTGAAAATAGGACCAAAGACTGTGGACTGTGTTTGTTAGATATGCTATAAACAGCAAGGCATGTCGATTTTTGGTTCATAAATCTGAACATCCAGATGTTCATGACAATACGGTAATTGAATCAAATAATAGTGAATTCTTTGAACACATTTACCGGTATAAAGCTAGATATGAAGAGTCTAGTGGGGGGGTCTAAACGACCTTAAGATGAACCAAAGGAAAATATACAAAATGAAGAAAATCCAAGGCGTAGTAAGCGTCAAAGGACTTCTACTTCCTTCAGATAAGATTTTGTAACATCTCTCATTGATAATGAGCCTCAAACCTTCCAAGAAGCAATGTCCTCTACGGATTCATCTTTTTAGAAAGAAGCTGTTAATGGTGAGATTGAATCAATATTGAATAACCATACTTGGAAGTTGGTTGATCTTCCTCCAAGAAATAAGCCTTTAGGATCAAAATGGATCTTTAAAAGGAAAATGAAGGTTGATGGTACTATTGACAAGTACAAGGAAAGATTTGTAGTCAAAGGCTTCAAACGAAAGGAAGGCCTTGATTACTTTGATACATACTCGCCAGTGACAAGGAGTACATCTATTCAGATGTTGGTTGCACTAGCAGCAATATGTGATCATGAAATTCATCAAATGGATGTAAAAACAATTTTTTAAAATGGAGAGTTAGAGAAAGAAATTTACATGGAACAACCCTAGGGATTTGTGGTTCCTGGTAAAGAAAGAAAAGTGTGCAAACTTGTGAAGTCACTTTGTGGACTTAAACAAGCACCCAAATAATGGCATGCAAAGTTTGACCAAACAATATTGGCAAATAGATTTAAGATTAATGAGTGTGAAAAATGTGTTTACATTAAAGACACTCCAAATCATAAGGTCATTGTTTGTTTGTATGTGGATGATATGCTAATCATCAGTAGAGACTTAGCCGACATAAATGCTACTAAGCAAATGCTTACTAGTAGATTTGAAATGAAAGACCTTGGAGTGGAAAATGTTATATTGGGAATAAAAATTCTTCGAACTCCACAAGGTTTGGCTTTGTCACAGTCTTATTATATTAAAAATGTACTTGACAAGTTCAAGTATTTGGATTTAAATATTGTCAAGACTCCAATAGAAGTGAGCTTTGCACTTTGAAAGAATAAAGGTGAAAGTGACTCACAATTGGACTATGCGAGAGTGTTGGGAAGTTTGATGTATATCATGAATTGTACACGACTAGATATATCATGTGCTATTAGTAAGTTGAGTCGGTACAGGAGAAATCTCAATCAATTTCACTGGATGGCAATGAAGAGAGTTTTAGGGTATTTAAAACATACTCAAAACGATGCTTTGCATTATGAAAAATATCCAGCAGTAATTGAAGGATACATGATGCGAATTGGATCACCCGATCAGATGAAGCAAAATCCACAAGTGGATATGTATTTAATCTTGGTGGTAGAGAAGTCTCTTGGAAATCATCCAAACAGACAAGTATTGCTCGCTCCACTATGGAATTTGAATTTATCGCTTTAGATAAAGCCGGTGAAGAAGTTGAATGGCTCTGGAATTTCATGGAAGATATTCCATATTAGCCTAAACCATTGGCACATGTATGCATACATTATGATAGTCAGGCGGCAATAGGTAGGGCAGGGAGCATGATGTATAACGGTAAATCTTGTCACATAAGACAGAGACATAATAGCGTTAGAGAACTACTCTCTAGTGGAATTATCACAATTGATTATGTAAGGTCAAAAGATAATGTATCGGATCCACTTACAGAAGGCATAACTAGAGAGGGAGTTGAAAGATCACCTAAGAGGATGGGTTTAAGGCCTAGGACAAGTCAAGCATGATGGTAACTCTACCTAGCAGACTGGAGATCCCTAAGAGCTAGGTTCAAAGAGATCAAACAAAGTTGTGTTTGACGGCCAACATTGTCAAATAATCTAACTCATTCTCATGATGAAGACAATGTTTAGTAACCAAGGATAAAGCTTATATTGAAGTGTTTTAATGGTTTCTAAGTTTGGCAAGGCATAACCAAATCATTTCTCTACGGGAGTAAACATTTAGGAATCACCTATGTGGGAGTGAAGTGGAAGCCGCTTCAAGGAGAATGTTACTAAAGGTTGATTCTCTAAGCTCTCATGAAACCAGGTAGTGTTCATGGCTGAAACGAACAAAAATGTGAGAACCATAGATGGTAAAAGGTTGGTTGTGTGACTTACATTGTCTAGGTGTTTATTCAAGTTCCACGGTTCAAAGATATCGCATCTACCGATTGATCAAGTGCATCCAATATAAGTTCACTACGGAAAGTTCAAAGGGAAACCCACTTATCCCGATGCAACTAGTCTTTGTTTGTAATCACACACGAGTCCGTGTATATCTATCTTTTGCGTTATAGCCATTCCCATTCAGGTGGGGGATTGTTGGGTTCATTGTATAATGTGTGAATGGATAATGGTACATAGAATAAAGAATGGTGAATTAAAAATGTGAAAGTGCTGCAAGTATGAATGGAGTTATTCCATTCATGAATACTCATGACAGATGAATGCAACATTTCGTATTTTCATGCAACCTCTCGTATTTCTAGGCTACCTTTTCACATATCATGCATGAATCATTGTGCTCACCTATAGGCTATAAATATCTGATTCTTTCTCAGATATTGACATAAGTTTTTTAAACAAGTTTACAAGAAGAAAAATAATACAACGTAAGAAAAAAAAGTTTATGCTTTTCCAAAAACTTCAAGTGTGCATGATTACAAGCCATTGAGTGGTTCGCTGGACAACAAATTTGAGGTACCGCTATTTGTTTGTCATGAGTCATTTTATCCTGGGAGGATACATTCCATAACCTCGGGTACTTGAGGGGAATAATTTCCTTAAGGAAACTATGTGAATTCAGAGGACTTGACTCTTCTTCCTTTAATCTTGTTGATTATATGATATTTTGTTTCCAAAATTAATGTAACTTCATATTGTGTATTTCCTTATTTGTATGAAATTTATTTGAAGTCATCTTGTTGGGAAAACAGATTATGCACTAAGAAACTTAACAATCTTAAGGAAATTAGTAGATCATGAATTAAAAAGATGGGGGTCTGGTTTCCAATTCCCCCATCTTGAACTTGAAGCCTGTGCTAACTAATCTGCACAATGGTTCACTAGTTTTTTTAAATGAAAGAAAAGAAAATAGAAGTAAAGTCACACATGAGTGCTTTACAATGACAAATTATAACACCAAAATAAGAGTTGTTGTCGCAAGATTTTCCCAATGCTTGTTTAACCAAAAGACTGTCAATCTCCACAACTATTATAATTGATGCAAAGTATTCCTTTAGCTAGCTTAGTGCTTCTCGAACACCCAAAGTCTCGACCATGAGTGAGTCATGCGGTGTACTAATCGACTACAACAACCTTTGATGAAGTTTCCATGAGAATCACAGACTAGCATGCTAACTCTTGCTACTCCCAAAGTAAGATCAAAAGAAGCATCAATGTTTCCATTAAGGATATTCTCATTAGGAGGAGACCATCTAATTGGAAAGCGAGTTGCAATAGCACTGGAAGTTGCCCTTCATGCGTTAGTCTAATCCTGCCAAAATAGGGCTAGTTTTTGGATAACAACTTTGGGTTGTAGAGGTCTTTGATGCCACACAAGACTATTTCTAGCATTCCACAGTTCCCAGAGGATCATGACGGCTTCATGTAATTGATCGAGATTTACAATATCATTCAGCAAATTAAGCCAATTCAAGAAAGATGATGTAAGCCATACTTGTTTCGTGCGTTGCATTCGACTAAACAGTTCAATATTATTTTTGTCCCTTAAAGGCATGCAAGACATAGTTGGATTCAAGAATCTTCTTACTCATTAAGTTATCGCTTATTGGAAGGACACTATATAAAGCTCTCAAAACAAAATTCAATACCTTAGGAGGCATCTTCAATATTCATTTTTTTAGCCGAAATTTGCCATTTAAATTGGGTTTAGTAGCATGCATTATGCAACACCGGATACCCACTCTTAAAGGTGTATCATCATTTCCTATCACATTTCCACATTCGTTGATCATCTCTGAGAGTAATCCCAACGGAATATTCAAAGTTCTTGTGTCTCAATTAATAATATATGTCACATTCAAGTCTAGCAAGATGTTATGGGGGTTACATGTAATAAATAAGAATTGTCTAGTCGGTAATGATGAATCATTGAAATTCTAGTATCAAGGGTATTACTAATGCAGTTGAGGCATCCCTTCTGAAGAAGGTATTTAGATGCACGAAGAGATCGTCGTACGAAGCTAGGATTTCAAATGTTACTATGGTTAAGGGTCAGATTGAATTAAGGATCAGACTGAATTAATTTAATAAACATGTTACTAAGGTTAAGGGTTAAATTTAATTAATTTAGTAAACATGTTATTAGGATTAACGGGTTGATTTGGGAAATTTAGGAATCCACTAATAGCAATTGTATAAAGAGTAAAGTGTCAAAAGTACATCTAAACAATCTCTTTTTTAGTTTGATATCTAAACTATTGGAAGTGTAAGTTTCGTAACTAAACTATCACTTGTTAGTTTGATAAAAACACACTTCTCTCTTTAATTACACTATCTTGATGGTATGTGTACTAAACTCTCTTTTATTTAAAAAAATTATTACATGACACTCCTCATGGACAAAATATTCCACCTTGACAAATAAAATTTTCATTTATGTTATATTCGATAGTCAAGTAGAAGAAAATACTTTCATAGAAATATATGAACACAAAACGAGAAAAATATAAATATTAAAATAAAATGAGAGCGAAGAGGAGGTTGAGTAGGGTAAGAAAAATGTTTATTTTAAAAAGAATATTTGTTTAGGGATAGTGATACTTTAATTTTTAACTAATACTTATAGTTTATTTAAATTTTTATCAAGGTGAAATATTTTATTCATATGGATTCCCATATTTTTTATAATAAAAGATAGAGTGTACTATACTCACCACTAAGGCGTGTTGAGAAAAAAAACTAAAATAATTCCTTATCTTTGAGATAAGATTTAAAGTCATCCTTGTGTTTTTACATGAAGCATTTGTAGTCCCTTATATTTGCAATATTAGTTCACTTTTGGTCCTCACCAAATTTTTTGCCTATTTTTTAATATCTTGTTCACAATTTTATGTACAAATGTAAATCGTTTTATTTATTTATATTTAGTAGAAATAATAACTCCATGTAAGAGAAGGTGAGAAGAAAAACACTTTATTTTATTTAGTAAAAATATTTTGTGGCTAAACCAAGAACCTATATTTGCTTGTCGAACTATATCAATTTATTATTGACATATAACGTTAAAAAAAAAAATTATACTGTTGCACGTGAAATCAACATGATGAACCTCTCCATTTTAATTTTCTTTAAAAAAAGACAAGAGGTTCTTTATTTTTAAAATTTTAAAATTACAATCAAATTATATTGAATGAGTGGCTAAGAGTTGTTTCATTTTTGTTAAAGGGATCAAGGAATCTACACAATTCATCATGATCTATTTATATTATAACTACTAAGTGTTGTATCATTGCTTTTGTCAATTGAACAATTTCAACAAGTAAGAATTGTACATTCTATTTAAAGTATTCAAAATCCAGAGAGCATTTTAGTGCCTGCACTTGGCTGGAAACAATGAATATGTTTTATGGCTTCATATTTTCTTGATTGAATGTGTGTGTATTATCTTCTTTTTTTACGGTTATATTCCATTTTACTTATTTTATTTTGTTTAGAGTATTTGTGTTTGGTGTACTTCTGAAAATATAGATTTTATTAATTTATAAACCATGACTTTAGTCCACTGTGATAATTGTGTGAAATTGTCCTATTATATATATATACTAGTAAAATTATCCTCGCGTGGAAATTTAATATCACAGAATTTATAAAATAATACTTAAAACATATCACTCATTAAAAATAAAAAACTATATTATTTTACATACAATATTACGTAGTAACGAACATAAATAATGTAAAGGAAAATGAAAATTCTAACATCTTATCATTTATCCTTAATAACATACGCATAAATTTATGACTGTAAAAAAATACCAGGATCTATAACATAAGCAATGGTGTCAGTGACAAATATTTAATTGTGTAGAAGTAAGAAGTTTAGAATTTTCGTTATTTTTAAATGAAAGGAAATCCTTCTATTTATAGACAACAAAGGGTAGTGTGAACAAATGTTTGTTGTGCCTTATCGGAAAGGTCACAGCTATTTGGAAAAGTTGCAACCCCTTGGAAAGGTCACAACTATTTGAAAAAGTTGCAATTCGAAAAGGTCACAACCTTTCATAAAAGTCAGAACTTTTCATAAAAGTCGCAACTCTTCATTGAAGTCGCAAGTTTTCATAAAGCTCACAACTTTTCATAAAACTCACAACTTTTCATGAAAGGGAAGGTTAGTTTTGTAAATAAATAAATTAAAAGGGAATCTTTGTTTGTGGTGGCACCACGTAGGCGGGCCTAGGGTTCTCTTATATATATATATATATATATGTGATATAATGTTATATTTCAATTGTTCAGAAACAAGTATGCTTCATTTATTCTGGTATTTGACAATTTTCATTTGAAGGATAGAAATATTTGTGTACATTATTATCAAAACAAAAATTAATATTTATTATCAAATTTTAAAAATTAATTAAAAAATACATTTAAATCTAATTTTAATTATTATTAGTTATTCAAGTCTATTTATTTATTTAATATAAATGAATACATTAATGAAAATTAAAAACAATTTCATAACTCCCTATTATCCATCCACTACTACACAGTCATATAGTCAATGAAAATTTGTGTTGATAACTTATTTTATCAATAGTTATCTTAAACTAAACTAATACAAAAAAATAATTTATTTATATATATATGAGCTCTAGAACTATTTCGACCTTTTCGTAATTTGAAATGGGTATTTTGGATTATTCGTTAACTGTAGCTATTTAGTTATTGGATAATTTTAAATAATTAATTTACTTAATAGTTAATGAAACAAGTTCATAATTTATTTAATACCTTATATCGCTTGACCTATATATAGGAATGAATTAAAGTTAAATTAGAATTGGACAGTTGTTTTCTGTGCAACATGGGTGTATCCAATTTGATGTGTTAAATTGTTATTTATTAGTTTGGCTTGATGATTGTATAATAATTGAGGGCTAAGAATAAGCTAATCATTGGAGGGATGGACAGATTATAGGAAATTGGTATAAGGTTTCTGCCTCTCTTCTTCTACGAACATATGCTACTGATGTAAGTGATTAACATGGCTTGGGGTTGTAATTATTGGTGTAATTATCACATTATGATTTAAATTTTGATAAATTGGTATAGGTAATCAAATATTAGATGTATTATATTGTATCAATATCGTTAGCCATAAGTTTGGAATTTAGAAAATTAATTGAAAATCACATTTGAAACTTGATTATAGAATTGAGCGAGTTTACTTACATATTATGCATACTTGATAGATTGAGAACGCTAGAAAGGAAAACAATTGGCGAATTAGCTGTTGGGTTTAGAATCTTTTTTCTCTTCCTATGTGGATAAATAAAAGTCCTATCAGGATCAGCCCACTTTAGCCCATAACACCATTATTATGTGGCATATATAAGATTTATTTGGTCGTATTTTCAGAAACACAAGAGAGAAAAATCAAGAGAGATTCGTTTTAGAGATTGAGAGAAAAAGAGAAAAATCTCGTTTTTGCTTCTGAAAATTTTCTGCTCAGGCAGTCCACTTCAGACACAGTTTACCGCTTCGTTAACCGTTGGATCGTGCTCAAATTTGTACTGGAAGTTTTCAGCATCTGATTCTTCCAATTCAACCGTCAAGATCAGATTTGGAATTCTGTAGCTTCTGATTTTGGGGCGTGAAAAATAGCTCGTTTTTGGGTGAAATCTCTCCTCTAATTCTCTAGTTTTGGTGCAATCTTGTTTTGTTGTTGCTCGTTGTTTGGCGCTTTTTTTGTGGCCAATTTTGGAGAATAATTTTGTAACTCTTGGTATTTATAATAGAGCTTTTGGTCCTGTGGTTTTTTACTCTTCACATCGAAGGATTTTCCACGTAAATCATTGTGTCTTGTGTGATTGACTTATTCTTATCTTGTTGTTTTTGTTTGGTTGATATATTTTCTATCCATTCTTCGTATCGCTTGATTTGGTTTGTCTTCTCTTGATTCAAATTGAAAGGGAAAGTTTAGACTTGGATATTATTCCGATGTTATCATGTCGGACATTCTAGTTAGCACCTTGCCTTTCCCAACAAAGTGGTATCAGCGCATAGGTTATTGTTCATTATTACTTTGAATGATGAAGGGAAATATGAGCAAGATGGTTTGTTTGAATGGTAGTAACTATCATATTTGGAGAGGCAAGATGAAAGATCTTCTATTTGTCAAGAAAATGCATTTATATGTGTTTACCTCTAATAAACCCCAGTCCATGACGGATGAGGAATGAGAATTTGATCACTTGCAGGTTTGTGGCTATATTAGACAATGGGTTGAAGATAATCTTCGAAATCACATTGTGAATGAGACACATGCCAGAAGTTTGTGGGACAAGTCCGAGACGCTATATGCTTCGAAGACTGGCAACAATAAGTTGTTTCTATTGAAACAATTGGTGAATATCAGGTATAAAGAGGGCATTCCTATTTCTAATCATATTAATAATTTTCAGGGTGTTCTTGACCAGCTATCTAGAATGAATGTAAAATTCAATGAAGAAATACAGGGACTATGGCTTCTCAATACTCTGTCAGGCTCTTTTGAAACTCTTCGATTTTCTTTGACTAATTATGCTCCCAATGGTATTGTGACCATGGAATATGCTAAGAGTGGTGTCTTGAATGAAGAGATGAGAAGAAGATCTCAAGGCGCAACTTCTTCTACTTCACACTCCGATGTTTTCGTTACTGAAGATAGGGGGAGAAACAAGTTCAGGGGTCAGAGGGACAGAGATAAAAGTAGACGTAAGTCAAAGTTTAAATACAAGAATGTTACATGTGACTACTGCCACAAGAATGGGCATATCAAGATATTTTGTTTTAAGTACAAGAGAGATATGAGACAACAAAAGAAAGAAGGTGACAATGAAAATCGTGTTGATGTTGTTGCTATTGATGATCTTCTTGTTTCTTGTGATGAAAATGTCATCAATCTTGTTCGCGATGAGTCTAGCTGGTTTGTGGATTCTGGTGCTAATTCTCATGTCATGCACAAGAAGGAATTATTTTCTTCTTATACTCCAAGTAGTTTTGGGATGTTGAAAATGGGTAATAATCATGAGGTTGCATTTCTTGGTATTGGGACAGTTTGTTTGGAAAGTAATAATGGTTCCAAACTGCTTCTCAACAATGTCAAACATGCTCCAGATGTTCGCTTGAATTTGATTTCCGTGGGATACCTTGATGATGAGGGTTATGTTAATACCCTTGGTGCTGGCCAGTGGAAGCTTACTAAAGGTTCGATGGTTGTAGCCCGTGGTGACAAGTTGTCTAACTTATATGTTTTTCAGGGCTCCATTTTTAGAGGCTCAGTAAATTTGATGGCGAATGATACTTCATTATTGTTATGGCATAGAAGACTGAGTCATATGAGCGAGAAGGGGATGAACAATTTGGCTAAGAAGAATTTTCTTTCTAGAGTGAAACAAGCAAAGTTGAACAAGTGTGTTCATTGCTTAGCAAGTAAACAGAAGAGAATTTCTTTTGAGAGTCATCCGCCTTCAAGAAAGCTTGATTTGCCGGAGTTGGTACATTCTAATTTGTGTGGTCCATTTAAGGTAAGATTTCATGGTGGTGCACTTTATTTTGTGACTTTTATTGATGATTATTCTCGCAAACTCTAGGTATTCTCTTTGAAGTTCAAGGATCAGGTACTTGATGTGTTTAAGAGTTTTCAGGCCTTGGTTGAGAGACAGACATGGAAGAAATTGAAATGCATTCGTTCTGATAATGGTGGTGAGTATATTGGCCCTTTTGATAGATATTGCAGAGAGCAGGGTATTCGGCTTCAGAAAACTCATCCAAAGACTCCTCAGCTAAATGGTTTGACGAAGAGGATGAATAGAACTCTTGTTGAGAGAGTTAGATGTATGCTTTCAGATGCTAAGCTGCCAAATTCCTTTGGGCAGAAACACTTAATACTGCTGCATATGTTATCAATTTATCTCCCACTGTTGCTTTGAATAGTGATGTCCTTGACAGAGTTTGGTCTGGTAAGAATGTTTCTTATGATCATCTTAAAGTTTTTGGGTGTAAAGCCTTTGTGCATGTTCCTAAGGATGAATGGTGAAAGTTAGATGTTAAAACTAGGCAATGTATCTTTGTTAGTTATGGTCAAGATGAATTTGGCTACCGTTTCTTTGATCCAGTTGAGAAGAAACTTGTTAGAAGTCATGATGTTGTGTTCTTTGAAGACCAAACAATTGAAGATCTTGACAAAGTTGAGAAAGTTAATTTTCAGAGTAGTGACAGCCTAGTTGATGTTGATCTAGTGCCTTTGACTATTCCACTAGGTGAAAATCTTCAAAATGATGAAAATCAAGTTGATATTGAAGATGGTGATCATATACAGAATGACCAGTATGCTGTTGATGCTCCAGTGCAAGACGATGTGGTTGGTCAACAGCTAAATAATATTGATGCTCCAGAGAGTTCTCTTAGAAGATCTACTAGAGAGAAAATACCTTCTTCTCGTTATTCTCCCAATGAGTATGTACTCTTGACTAATGGGGGAGAACCAGAAAGTCTTGATGAGGCCATGGAAAGTGAAGAAAAATAAAAGTGGTTTGATGCTATGGAGGATGAAATGAAATTTTTACATGATAATCATACCTTCGATTTGGTTGTGTTACCTAAAGATCGAAAAGCTTTGAAAAATAGGTGGATTTTTAAGGTGAAACATGAAGATGGTAACCCAGTTCCACGGTACAAGGCTAGATTAGTTGTGAAGAGTTTTAGCCAAAAAAAAGAATTGATTTTGATGAGATATTCTCTCCAGTGTCATCCATTCGTGTGGTTCTAGGCCTGGTTGCAAGTCTGGACTTGGAAGTTGGACATATGGATGTTAAAACTGCTTTTCTCTATGGTGACTTGGATGAAGAAATTTATATGGAGCAACCGGAAGGCTTTGAAGTCAAGGGAAAAGAGAATTATGTTTGCAAAGTGAAGAAGAACTTGTATGGCTTAAAACAAGCTCCCAGGCAATGGTACAGGAAATTTGGTTCTTTTATGAGTCAGCAGGGCTTCAAGAAGACTTCTTCAGACCATTGTGTTTTAGTGCAAAAATTTTCTGATGGTGACTTTATTATCATTTTGCTTTATGTTGATGACATGTTAGTTGTAGGTCATAATGCTTGCAGGATTAAAGAGTTGAAGCAAGAGTTGAACAAGTCTTTTGCGATGAAAGACTTGGGACCAGCAAGGCAGATTCTTGGCCTGCAGATTGTCTGTGATAGAGATGTTAAGAAGTTATGGTTGTCACAAGAGAAGTATATTCAGAAAGTACTTCGTAGATTCAACGTGGACAAAGCTAAGGTTGTCAATACACCTTTAGCTATGCACTTCAAATTGAGTACTAGACATTGTCCTTCTAGTGATGGTGAGAAGGAAGATATGAAGAAAGTTCCTTATGCTTCAACTGTTGGTAGTTTAATGTATGCAATGGTGTGTACAAGACCAAATATTGCTCATGTTGTTAGTATTGTTAGCCGTTTTCTTTCTAATCCGGGAAGACCATTGGAATGTTGTAAAGTGGATTATGAGATATCTTTGTGGCACTTCTAGTTTGAGTTTGTGTTTTGGTACAGGGAAGCCTATTCTTTGTGGTTACACTGATTCAGACATGGCTGGTGATGTTGATACTCGTAAGTCTACTTCAGGTTACTTGATTACTTTTGCAGGGGGAGCTGTGTCTTGGCAATCTAGGTTGCAAAAATGTGTTGCTTTATCTACTACAGAGGCTGAGCTTATTGTTGTTGTTGAAGCTTGCAAAGAGTTAATCTGGATGAAGAGATTTTTGGGGGAACTTGGTTGTGCTCAAGAGAGGTATATGCTTTATTGTGACAGTCAAAGTGCTATTCATCTTGGCAAGAATTCTACTTTTCATGGTCGGTCTAAACACATTGATGTGAGGTATCATTGAATTCGAGATGTGTTGGATTCTAAGTTGCTTGAACTTGAAAAGATTCATACCAATGATAATGGTTCCGACATGATGACAAAAGCTTTGCCAAGAGGGAAGTTTGAGGATTGTTTCATGATCGCCGGAATGGTGGTCTCCTCCACATAGTTGTGCTGGGGAGAATTGTTGGATTTAGGATATTTTTTTCCCTTCCTATCTGAATAAATAAAAATCTTATTAGGACCAGCCCACTTTAACCCATAACCCCATTATTCTGTGGCATATATAAGACTTATTTGGTCTTATTTTCAGAAACACAAGAGAGATTCGTTTTAGAGATTGAGAGAAAAAGAGAAAAATCCCTTTTTTGCTTCTGGAAATTTTGTGCTCAGGCAGTCCACGTCAAGCACAGTTTACTGCTTCGTTAACCGTTGGATCGTGCTCAAATTGGAACTGCGAGTACTCCAAATCTGGTTCTTGCAATTCAACGATGGAGATCGGATTTGGAGTTCTGTAGATTCTGATTTTGGGGTGTGAAAAATAGCTCGTTTTTGGGTGAAATCTCTCCTCTAATTCTCTAGTTTTGGTGCAATCTTGTTTTGTTGTTGCTCGTTGTTTGGCGCTTGTTTTGTGGACAATTTTGGAGAACAATTTTGTAACTCTTGGTGTTTATAGTGGAGCTTTTGGTCCTGTTGTTTTTTACTCTTCAGATCGAAGGGTTTTCCACGTAAATCGTTGTGTCTTGTGTGATTGGCTTATTCTTATCTTGTTGTTTTTGTTTGGTTGATATACTTGTTGTCCATTCTTCGTATTTATTGATTTGGTTTGTCTTCTCTTGGTTCAAATTGAAAGGGAAAGTTTAGACTTGGGTATTATTCTATTGTTATCTTTGTCGGACATTCTAGTTAATGCCTTGCCTTTCCCAACATTAGCTTGCTTGACTTTGGTTCTTCGGTTGAGGCAAATTATGATTTATTTTACGAAAAAGGGTAAAAAATATCCCTAAAGTATGCGAGATAGACCACTTATACCCTCCATTGCATTTTGGGATAAAAAAATACGACCGTTGTTATCCCAAGAGACCACAAATATCCTCAAAAGTTAACTACCTAAATTTTTAGTGATATGGCAAGTCACATGAGACTAATCTCTCCACCTAAGCATTTACAACTAGGATTTACTACAAAAGAACTTGACCTTTAGCGGCGACGAAGTCGCCATAAAATCCCAAAATATTGCCACTAAAGGTTATGAGTGATTTTTGGTGGCGATTAAGGCTGCAACAACCATTCGCTAGTAAAACCTATTTTTTCAACAAAAAAATATGATAATTAATTTTCAGTTGCAACCTAATTTTCTAAAATAAATAACTTGCACTATCAATATTTAAAATATTGAATATTATTACAAAAATCATCAAAATTATGTCTCAATTCAAATCTCCTACTACATAATGCATCATTGTACATTTTATACATTTACATATGACATAAAAATAAAACATGTAGTGTCTTCAAACTCATCCTTAATCGATATCATTTTTGGTTTTTTAAAAACAATGAAGAAAAAAACACAAAATCAGAATTTAATGTTAAAAAACCTTTAGTGACGATATTATGGCCTTTTGTGGCGACTGTTGTCGCCGCTAAAAGTCTAATTCTTTTGTAGTGAATCCTAATTGGCAACACTTAGGTGGAAGGATTAGTCCCACGTGACTTGCCATGTCAATAAAAATTTGGGGTGTTAACTCTTGATGGTATTTGTGGTCTCTTAGGATAACGGTCGTTACAGGGGCATTTTTTATCCCAAAATATAATGAAGGGTATAAGAGGTCTATTTCACATAGTTCAGGGGCAATTTTGACCCTTTTCTGTTTATTCTATTTGATAGAGAGACTCTTAATAGTGATTGATAGTCATTGAGTGATATTGTGAAATTTTCTATGTACTTGATTGTTGTGGTTGAATCATTCATGTGTTGTTGTGATTGGTCTGTAATTCCAAGACCGCGAAATCCATAATCTTGAACGTGTTCTATTAAAGTGATGCCTCGAATAAAGAAGATTTAAATGAAATATTGTTAAGAAAGTGGAAAGAGATAACAAACAATGATGAATCAACTATATTGATGGATCGGGTGCCACGAGCCGACACAATATATTTGGATCAGGTTCCACAAGTCGACACAATTTTATTGGATCGGATGCCACGAACCGACACAATATTATTAGATCTGGTGTAACGTTCTAACACGATAACATTAAAGGAAAACATATTAAAATAACTTAATATACTCAATCTCAAAGAACACATTTCACAGAAGAGGGTGGTGTGGAGGCTTGAGTCCTCATGTGTGTTCTTGATATTGTTGATTCATTTTGTACTTGCTTCATTGTTGTCATTAGTTGTTCGTGTTCTTGTTGTTTGCCACCTGCTAAGTGCTATAGTTGATTCCATGTTATTACTTTATGTATATTAGTTTCTATTTTGAGTCGGTCGATGATATCTACTCAGTACATATTGCCATGTGCTGACCCCTACTTGTTTAATCTTTGTTTTCCTTTTGTGGAGTGCAGCAAGTGTACCAGTGACTTCGACCTGCCCTCGGCTCTAGCCAGTCTCTAGCTCATCAAATTTTATGGTGAACTATTCCTTCTAACTCGTGTTGGATTCTCTTGGTCATGACATAATGTCCCTAGATTTCGGACACAAGAGTTATTTTATTTATCTATTAGGGTGTCTTTAATACTCTCAAACTTAGTATTTGGAATTTAGATGTCCTTGATGTGATGAATTTCAAGTTTTGGGAATGATATGTAATAGACTCTAGTAGATTCCTATTTCTCTCTTTAATAAGATTTGAGTTTCCACATTATTATCGTATTTCATAAGTTGAATAACTAATATAAATTGGAATTTGAATTCGTTGGTTCGCCCACTAAGAAGGTTATGTGTGGGTGCCACTCATGACTCGTTTTGAGTAGTCAAATTTAATCTTGACATTATCTACTCCTACTAAACTACACATTAAAAAATAATGAAAAAAAAAAAATCAAAAAATTCCTAACAGCACATTAACTTTCCACTTCTGTTTTATCTATATTAAAAAGGGAAAACTATATAAATGGACCATAAAATTCAAAATAATTACATGTTTATACCCCTTCAAACTAATTAAAGAAATACACAATCTCTCAAGAAAAATTAAAGTCCATCCCCCATTCTTTTTTCTTTTTTTTTTTTGAAAAAAAAACCTAAATACACAACTTATTTTACTGTATTTTTAAAATTCCCTACCATTTGAAAAAATTGCAAAAATCTCCGCTCTCTGATATTTTCGAATACATCACTTTACGCGGTGTATCGATCGAATACATCACTTTACGCGGTGTATCGATCGAATACATCACTTTACGCGATGCATCAAATTCTTGGATACATCACTTTACCCGATGCATCGATCAGATACATCACTTTACCCGATGCATCGATCAGATACATCACTTTACCTGATGCATCGATCAGATACATCACTTTACGCGATGTATCAATCGGATACACCGCTTTATGCGATGTATCAGGATGTACGTGATGTATCGATCGAGATGTTGAGTGATGTATTCGAAATCGAGAAGTGATGTATCGAGACATTGAGGGATTATTTGAAATTGGGATGCAATGTATCTGGATGTTTTGGGATGTATCCAGATTCCACCAAATTTAAGGGATTTTCGTAATTTGAAAAAGAGTAGGGATAAGATGTAATTAGCTGTTAACACTATGAGATTTGTGTAAAATTCTTTTTTTTGTCCTATCATTAATTTATTTTGTTCTTTCTCATTTATTATTTATTTTATCTTTTATTATTTTCTCTTTTATTCTTTTCTCTTTTATTTTTTATTCCTTTTTTATTTTATTCTTTATTAGAGATACCATTTGATAATAATTTAGTATTTCTATTTTTTTGTTCGTTTATCTTCTTTTTTCTTTCTCTCTTTCTATATTTTCACTTTTTAAGAATCAAAATAAATTATTTTTGTTCGTTCTCATTACTTATTTTTATTTTCTCTTTTATTCTTTTCTCATTTTTTTTTTCATATTATCATTTAATAGAGATACCATTTGGCAACAATTTTATTAATTCTTTCTTTATCCTTTTCCATTTTACCTTTATTAGAGATACCATTTGATAATATTTTAATGCATATCCTAACTATGCTATACTTTATTTATATACATTTAACACATTGTAATTTAATATAGTATCCTACATAAAATACATCTATTTTAAAGTATTATAATTGATAATTAGGTATTGAGTAATCTTTTATTTATTTGTTTTGAAACATCTTCTTAATTTTTATTATTGGAGTAATTGAATATTTTATTCATTGTAAAAATTAGTGAAATAATTTTATCAATTTCTATATATGTTAATTCTTATTTGGAATGATTATAATAAAAAAATTAACTTGTTATTTTTTTTCCAGCTATAACTCCGGAGGTTTATTGGAAAATAAAATTACCCAACACTCGTATACCCGAAGTGATCAGAGATTTCCTTCCCCAAGCAGGTTAGTCTTAATTTATTTATTTTTGAAGTAAAGGAAAAAGTTAAAATAAAGCCATAAACTCTTCTTCTTACGGGGTTCAAAAGACTATTTCCTTGTCCTGTAAGTTTCTGATTCTAAATGATGCAACTTCCATTCTGTCCAGCTGAAGCAAGCCTCTCACAAATCTTGGCAGGCTCTCAAGCTTGTGTAGGCAATGCACCCTTGATCATGACTAATCGATGCTAGCTTGTCCGCCGCTCTATTTGACTCTCTACAACAATGTTGTATCGTTATTCTTCTTCTCTTGATCTCTCTTTTTGTCGCTTCTACCTCCATTTGCATGTTCCATGGTGTGCTTGTTTTCCCTGTCGTACTTGTTACTAGTAGCATAGAGTCAACCTCTGTTATGAACCGGCCAGGACCAATATGGGCAAAACAACCCAACACCGAATTAAGAGACTATGTTTGGGATCCGAGTTGATAAATACGACTTGGGAGAGCAAATTGGACTTATGCAAATTGTTGAGAAAAATGTCTGTCCTCTCATCCCCTTTCTATGAGTTCTTCTTCTCATCCCCTTTCTTCTACTTGTGTTCTTCCATTTTCATCTAGTTCTTAAATACCTTTGTAATTTCAATTACGATTTAGTTACATAGACTTGTTGGTTGTTTGAATTTGAACTGAGTGGTCTTGTTATTGTGTTTGTTACATTAGTGCTTTCATTGCTCGTACTCCATGGCTGACGGGTACCTCAACTTTTCTTGCCAAACCCCAACTGCAATCGTGCTGGAATGCTTCAGCAGTGTTTCCGACCCAACAATATGGGTTTCTCAGGCAGAGTGTTATTTCAATTTTTATGGCTTCTCGAAGGATATGTGGTTATCTCTTCCTTACCTTTACTTTGACGGAGAAACCCTCGCTTGGTTTAATTGGTTGTATAGCAATAAGCAATTCTATGAATGGAAGCATTTCACTGATAAATTGTTTTACCATTACCGCAGACAAATTGTTACATAATTTAGATTGCCTCCCGTAACTGATCTATTGCTACAAATGGATGCAAATGTATCTCGTATGCACCGTCACCTGGCTAACATTCAGAATACTCTATCGGCTTGCTCCCAAAAGTTTTATGATGCTCAAGCGCATCCAGATTTGCCTGCATCTTTGGCCGATAAGTGTGACATAGAGGAGGTCACTGAACAGGAAATTGTTTCTGCTTTGGACAAGGATAACTCCAACCCTAGAGAGAAATCAGAGGTCGCTCATACCATGTTAGAACCTCACGTATCCAATTTGATAGAACTTCCGGAGCGGTTAAATTCAAGGGGTAGTTCTTCAACCTCTAGTCATTTTCCTTCTTGGGTGATTTCATTTGGTTTCATTGAGACTTTGGGTCCTATGTTGGACTCCAAAAATGACTTGAAGGATGACCCAATCAATTATGCCTGCAAGATGTTCGCTGAAATGCCCAATAAGACAATTGACATGAAAGTCGAACATCCAGTGATAAATGATTCAGAAAATCCGCCATCCCATATGTTTGATGAAATGTTTCAAACAGTTTCTGCAGTTAAGGGAAAGTACAATGACCTTGTCATGTTTAATATGCAACTTGGACTTGAGATTGCCCGATGCTCGAAGGAGATGTCTGAAATGCTATCAACTTGCACATATGTCCAACTTATAAACAGAGGTATAACTGATCACTTTAGTAGACTTGGTCGTGCTTCACTTATCTTAACCTTACAATTGTTTACACCTGACCAATGCGGATTAGCATTTTCATTTGATCCTGGCTCTCGTTTACTTACTATGTTCCTTAGAGTTACAAGAAACTCTGTATTTTGTGTTTCTTCGGACGACTTGGATCATGATAAGTTAATTATGTCAACCTTGTGGAATTCTTGCATTTGGGTTGATAATGTACTAGAGAAAAATCTTCCTGGTTTCTTGCCGTATAAATCAAGAGTGTTTGGTAGGGAGGAGAAACTACAAGGGTTGCATGAGGCATTGGCAACACGATATTCGGAGCAGTTTCCCAATATTCTGGTCAATAAAGATGATGTGCTCTTGTTTGCTATATTTGGTATAGTTCATATATCAAAGTCAACTTTGTTGTATCTCGTCTTTGATTCTGGTGCTAATTTCTTTAGGATACCTATTCCAGTAACTACATCGTATCTTTATGTATGGGATCGTGAGAAAAGTTTTGAGACCATGGCTCTATCAAGTTATCCGGTGAAAGCGGAGGCGCTACAATTACAGGGATGTTCTACTTGTCCTGATGAAGCCTACTACTATCATTGCAAATTTGATGGAATAGACACTAAGATCTTATTCATTCCTCACCAAATGTTTACAACCTGCTTAATCCTTGATTTACTCACTAGCAGTGTTGATTACTTCTATGTTTCTGGAGATGTCGAGCCTCCTGTCTCTTCGATATCCTTCCTTGTTTCAACTCTACTAGTTTTAACAGTTGGTTTAGGTGAACGACATTGCACTGTATATTCCACCAAATTCTCCATTTTCGCTCTCTCATATTTTATTTTCATACATAATTCTTCATTGCTGCTCTTTTAGCTTTCATTTTCATACAAAAATTCTTCAATTCCGCTGTCTCATAATTCATTTTCATATCAAATTCTCCATTTCCACTCTCTAATATTTCATTTTCATACCAAATTCTCCATTTCCACCATTTTCACATCTTTACTTCCCAGTAACTAAGAAAACTAGTCAAAACGAGAGAATTAGAAAGAAAAAAAGAAAAGAAAACCAGTAGCAGAGTACACTTGATAATTGAAAAAAGGCTCATTACTAAACTATAGTAGCTATGGAATTCTTATCTATTTTAGTGGAAAAAGTTACAGGTTGCTTGATGCAGCCAGTTGCACGAGGGATTGGGTATTTAGTTTACTACAAGAGCAACATGAGATGTATGGATAAAGAATCTGAGAAGCTGAAGAATATCAAAAGTGTGGTGCAGCGAAGAGCGGAAGATGCACGGAGAAACTTAAAAGACCTTTCACCCAATGGCGAGGCTTGGTTAAGGAGTGTTGATACCACTACTGCAGATGTGGCAGCTGTAATACAACGAGGTAGAATTGAGGTTGAAAGATATGGTTGGTGTCCAAACTTGAAGTCACGTTGCTCCCTGAGAAAGAAAGCTAAGAAAATTGCAGGGGAGTTGATTGATCTTCGAAATGAAGGCACCAATCCTAATGCTTTCTCCTATGATCATCCAATTCAAAGTGAGGTTATACCTAGTAACAATGATGAGGTGTTTGACTCCAGAAAATTAAAAGAGGAAGAGGTCATGGCAGCTTTGAGAGATGACGGGGTCACTATGATTGGGATATGCGGTCTAGGCGGTGTTAGTAAGACAACACTGGCTGAGAAAATCAGACAAAAGGCAAAACAAGAAACGTTGTTCAATGATGTTGTCATGGTAACTGTCAGTCAACAACCCGAGTTGAAAAGAATTCAGGGTGAGATCGCAAGAGGAGTCGGGTTGACATTAGAAGGGGATGATATGTTGAGTCGTGGAGATCGACTGCGTACAAGGTTAATAGATCAGAACAGCCGCACCCTTATCATCCTGGATGATGTTTGGGAGGATATTCATGATCTAGATAAACTTGGAATTCCCAGCGGTAGCAACTACAACCATCAGTGCAAAGTGATATTGACGACGCGTTCCCGAAATGTTTGTGAAGCAATGGAAGCTCAGAATATCATGGATGTTGGAATGTTATCTGAAAAGGAAGCATGGTGCCTTTTCAAGGAGAAAGCTGGTGATTCAGTTGACGTTTCGTCTATTCATGACACGGCAAAAGAGGTTGCCAAAGAATGCAAGATGTTGCCGCTTGCAATTATTACAGTTGCAGGAGCACTAAAGCGTAAAACCAAGCCTTCGTGGGAAGATGCCCTTATACAATTACATGATGCAGAACCAAAAAATATCCCTGGAGTGCACACAAAGGTGTATAAATCTCTGAGGCTAAGCTACGACCACTTGGGAGAGAATGAAGCAAAGTACCTCTTTTTGTTTTGTTCTTTGTTCGAGGAAGATCGTGATAGTTGGAGTGAAGAATTGGTTAGATTTGGAATGGGGCTTGACATCTTTTCGGGAATAAAAAATATACAAGGAGCAAGAAATAGGGTGTGTCTTCTATTAGAAATATTGAAAGATTGTTTCTTGTTATCCCAAGGACGTTTAGACAAAAAATTATGTGAAAATGCATGATGTGGTCCATGATGTGGCTATAAGTATTGCGTCTGAGGGAGATCATAACTTTATGGTAAGTCACGATGTTAACTCGAAAGAGTTCCCAAGAAGAACTTTTTATGAGCATTTCAGTCACATGTCCATTGTTGCAAATAAATTTGATGAGCATCCTAGACCAATATTTTGCCCAAAACTGAAGCTTTTAATGTTGAAACTCCGTTTTGAAGATCCATTTAAATTACAGAAGGATGTTTTTGATGAAATGAGTAACCTCAATGTCTTGAGCCTGAGGGGATACAGATTTGCAGAGTCCATTCTGTCTTTTCCAGCATCGATTCGGAGGTTGTCAAGTCTGAGGACGCTGTGTGTGAGTAATTTAAGGTTGGCTGACATATCCTTTATTGGGGAACTTGTCGAATTAAAAATTCTCAGCATAAGAGATTGTGAGTTAGATGAGCTGCCAAAGGAGATAGGAAAATTGAGCAAACTAATTATGTTAGAGTTTTGGAATGAGAATACAACAGTTAAAAAATATTTCAGCAGGGGTGTTATCAAAACTAGGTCAATTGGAGGAACTACATATGGCGGGAGTAGTATATTTGAGGGAAGTGGAATCCTTATCAAAATTGAATGCATTGACATTACGTAAATGTTGTAGCGATGCGATCTACATTAACCTTGATCTTCCGTCCAATTTGACATGCTACACTATTAGACTGGGTGGAGAAGCTGACAGTGCGATGCTGCCCAATGGTCGTTACGACAAGAATATTGCTTTAGAGGTGACGGAGACTTCCCCATTGGGTGATTGGATCTGCCACATGTTGAAGGAGAGCGAACTTGTACTTTCAAGAAGAAAGGGCTCTAATAATGTGTTGACTGAGCTGCAACTGAATGAATTTCAGAATGTGAAACATCTAAGACTCTATAAATGTGATTTAGTGACACATTTATTGAAGACGACATATGAAGTAATCAAGTTCCCCAGTTTATCTTATTTGGACCTTGCATCTCTCGAATGTCTCACTCACTTTTATAGTGCCACTATCGAGGGCATTGAGTTCCCTCGGTTACAAAATATGTACTTAGGTGGATTACCTGAGTTTCAAAATTTCTGGCCTACACCTAACAACTCCATCACTCACTCAAATCCTCTTTTTCATGAAAAGGTTTGCTTCTTATCATCAAAATGTTACCTTTTACTTGCGATATTTACTTATACAAAGTCTATTGCTCACATATATCCATTTTCTCCAATAATTTTAAATTAATTTTTTAGACTTTTTTTATTCAACCGCTAACTTAAGTTTTATATATTTCCTTATAGATCTATTAACTTATCATTATTTGAGTTTCATAATCTTATTTCATTCTTTAGTGTGAAAATAAATAGATATGGAAAAAGAAGAAAAAAAGTAAGAACAAGTTTAAGACTATTTTGTTTCAAGCTATATTGTAATTTATTTTTTGAAAAAGGGTAAAAAAAATGCCCTTAATCTACATGAAATGATAAAAAAAATGTCCTTCATTTATAGTTTAGTCAAAAAAATGTCTCTGCCCTCAATACTTTGTTCCAAAAATGCCATTGCCGTTGATAGTTTAGTTTGAAAAATCCCAATTGTTACTAAATGGGTCAAAAATGCTCTTTTCCGAATAAATATATTATTTCTATTATTTTTAAGAAAATCTTATTCCTAATAAAAAATATTACTTTCAAAGAAATGTATTCTTGTTTTCTTTATTTTAAAATCAACTTAAGTAATAAAACAAATATAGGAAATAATTTTTTTCTTCTTAATCTCAGTTTATAAATTAAAATAGAATAATTTCATATACCCTTTTAACGGATAAATATGTCATATATAATATCAAAGTTAATAAACCATTAATTTTTATTTAGATAATTATAGTAAAATAAGAAATATTTTTAATATTAGTTTTTTCATATTGAAGTAGGATAAACATTTGATAATACAAAAATATTAGTATGATTGAGGCCAATAGCTCCAAGTGTATGTGCAACAAAATACAATAAAGCTTGATACTTCAACATTTGCAGGTTTCTTGTCCCAACCTAGAAGATATATCCATATGGGGGCCTACCAACATAAGTGTTCTATGCTCTCACCAACTTCCAACTACCTACTTCAACAAACTTCATATCTTGGTAGTATCAAATTGTGGAGAATTGAGAAACTTGATATCTCTATCAGTGGCCAGAGGTCTTCGGAATCTAGGGTTACTAGCGATTTCAAATTGCCAATCAATGGAAGAAGTGATCATAAAAGAAGAACAACAAGGAGAAGGAATCATGACCTTATTTCCCCGGTTGCAAAAGCTGAGCCTTCCCAATCTTCCTAAGCTGGGGCATTTCTTTCTGACAAACCATGCTCTTGAATTTCCATTTCTCAGAAGTGTGGATATTTATGATTGCCCTGAAATGAAGACGTTTATCCAACAGGAAATATATGTGAGTACAACGAGTCTTGAAAGTGTGAATTTCCCTTTTAATTACGAGGTGAAAGTTGATGATCTGAATAAATGGACACAACAGAGGTTCAATTACAAAGTTTGTCCCACTAATTGCTACATATTATAATTAGGTTCTACTGCTATCGTTATTTAAGTTTGTCAACTTTCTTTTACTTAATAAGATACACATCTCTCTCTTCTTTTGCATTTTCTGTTTCCTGCAGGAACAAAATGCTAGCGATGCAACCTAGTCATGGCAGAACTTATGATGGTAGTAAGTACTCAATGAAATAATGCAACTAAAACCTCGAACATCACCTGAAACCTATGCTCGTGATGGAGGTAACAAGCAGAGGCGGATCTACATTACTGTAACCTATCGGTTCATGTCAACCCACTAGCTATTGCCCATAGATCTTGTATATGTATTAGTAATATCTAGAAAATAGTTGATTGTGATATAAACTTGAGGTCAATGTAGGATTCTGTAAACTTTAAAATTGGCATCCGCCTTTGGTTCTAATTCTTCTTTCATTATATTTAACAGCTAATATGTAGATTTATTTTCTCATGTCATCTTGCATTCTACGTTGTATGAAAATTGATCACATTACAGAAAGATTGTAGTTACTCCACCTCGAGGAATCTGAAATCCTTATCGTGGTTGACCACACTGACATTAACTGTTCAAACTGATCAACAAGATTGAAGTTTTAAAAGGTGTTCAGTGTGTGTAATCTTGAAATGAAAAGGCAAACTCTGTTGCCTTTGTTTTTTGTTTGTTAGGCAGAATTGTATAGATTTTTACCTTGTATATATAAATTTATGTATTTGAATTATATAAAGTAGTAACTAATTACCATCAATATAATGTTGCTTTCTTCCAGGGCATACAATCACGCCCCATCTAATTTTATTATCAACCATCGATGTGCTCGAGCTCCCAACGCCTTGATGCTGGCGGATAATGTCTCTTACTATCATTCCCGTTCACCATACTAGTGTGTTTGTTACTTCAACGTATTACCTGTTAGGTTCTGGATAAATTGTTTATACATATTAGCAGCAGGAAAGGAATTTTCAGTTGTCCTTCAAAACTACACCTTATCTGAATTGTGTCTAGATAACGCGGTGTGCCATAAAAGAGACAACCAGAAAGATCATAACTTTTCGAACAAATTGAATACCATGTCCTGGATATACAGTTGAGGAACAAAACCAACATTTTTCCCATGTCACTCTGTACCATAACAAATGTGGTATTAAATAAAAACCAAAACACTAGAGTTATACAACAAAGATAAACTCTTTATAGATACTGAAGGAGGAATGCTTATCCTTTCTTACAATAAATCGAAAACTTAGAAGGTAGGAATAATCCAGATTTCCACTTACAAACAACATACTAATATAACAAATACTTTTTCATCTTGTATATGTCTCAATCTAGCTACTCAATTGGATGGAGTTTCTTTGACAGAAATCTTACAACTTCTAAACACAATTGGTTATGGTTAGTATCATCCACTTGCTCTTCGTTTTATATGAAATACTCATATAGTTGTTGATATGCTTGTCGCTCGATGCAGCTTTCTTTTACTTAGAAATCTAAAGCATCAACGTACTCTTTTCTAGAGTGTTGTCTATTAATCGGAATCTAGGAAAGTAATAAGTACACGTGAACCCAATAGCTTTTGTGTTATGAACCAGCTCCAGCCCAATGTTACACAACCAGTTATTGGGCGGAGAAGAAGCAATAGAACTGGAAGGCAGCTCAGAAAGATTGATATGGGACCCAAGCCTAATTAACCACTGGTTAAAAGGGACTACGGCTTAGATAAAGTAGTATTCATCTTTTGACTGAAAACCTGAATTGTATTCTCTTTCTTTGAATTGTTGAATCTGATATTCTGACACGCGAAGAAGATTGTGAAATTATTTCTATATTTCAATTATTAAGGATAAGTCTTTTAACCATTTGAAATCAACAACATATCCGGTGTGTAGTCCACACAGTGGACTCTAAAGAGGGTAGAGTATACGGAAACTTTATCTCTACCTCAGAGGTGAGATATAATAATATTATTATCCATAAAAAACAATAATAAAGCTTACTCGAGAATTCAACTTCCAAAATTTCCAACAGTTTGAAAAACAGCAAAAGTTGAGTAGAGATCAAGGGCTTCAACATGACTCACTTAATCAATTGGAGAGAAAATTCCAAAATGAAACATTACTTTTACTTTTTATCTACATTTCTTTTTCTGCCTTATGGAATAAGATTTTTGAAATGTTATGTAATCAAACACTCCCACTTTAATAATGCTGTCATTTTTTACCCCACTACTTTTTTAGTTTTCATTTTCATATACGAAATTCTCCATTATTATTCTTTCAGCCTAGAGATGACAATGGGGTGGGATGGGGCGGTTGCGGAGAAAACTCGCATAAACCTGGCGAAGACTAGTCAATATATATATATATATATAAATATCAGAGTTCAGACTTGAAAGTGGACAAAAGGCTTATTACTAAACAATACTAGCAACTGGTAACAAATGAGATCTCCTAATGCAGAACATGATTCCACTTAATCAATTGCAGAGAAAATTCCAAAAGCAAATATTACACTTTTCCTTTTATTTCTACTCCCACTATAATTTTGACCCCACTACTACTATTCCTGCTTCCATATTGTACGATACCAAATTTTGTATTATTTCTCTTGTTAAGTTGTCATTTAATATCTCACCTTTACTTCCCAGTAACTATGTGATGTTCAAGGCTTTTTTTTCTTTTGGGTTTCACACCTATGCATGTACGGTATTTGAATTCACACGTTCCACTTTGGGGGTAAAATATTTCCTTCCAAAAGTATATCTGTTACTTGAATTCGAAACATCTGGTTAAAAAAGAATTGAGTACTTACCATTCCATCAAAATCTTTGATGATAAAACCTCCCCTTTTACTAGTACTTTTTTTTTCATCTGGTCAGGTAAAAGTTTGTAAAAGTTATAAATAAAATTAAAATAATTAATTTTATGAAGAAATCACGAGTTCGAGTACTCCATTTTTTAACATGTAAATTAGTCGTTGGTGTTAAAAGGAAAACATGTGTTTGTTGTTTAGTCGATTTCAAAATAGTAAGGTGTACCGGTTGCACTACCCTGAGAGAAGTTCTGAAACAAAATAGTTGTAAACTCCGGAGGAACCTAGTCCTCAACAACCTCAACTTGTGGCTAAGGGGAGTCCTCTCTAGCTCGACCTCTAGCTGGTGCCACTCTATGGGCACGACCTCTAGCCAATGCTACTCCACTAGTACGGGCTCTAGCTCAATCCTTACCCCTACCCTTAGCTGGGGTCTCAACAACTGCCTCCCCCTACCACTGAAAATGGAAGCTTTGGTCCTCGACATATGTCAAAATAACACGTGGTAACTCAGCACTAATGAAGGTAATCATGCAGGATAAGAAAAGGTGAATAAAAGGAAGTTTCCTAACAGTCTTCTTAGACTATCGAATATAAGTACAGACGTCTCCATACCGATCCTCGAGACTCTACCTAGGCTTGACTTGTACACACATGATACCTATGAATCTAGAACTCTGATACCATTTGTCACGACACAAAAATTGATGTGATGGCACTCGTCTATCCCACCAAGACAAGTCAACCTCAAACCAAACAATACGAAAGAAAATTGGAAAAATAAGACAATAAAAGCATAAGAACAAAAAACTTAGTAATTCTAAAATAAACCCAAAACCTGGTTGTCATGTGTACAAGCCACTAGTATAATAATACAAAATTTGAAAGATAATATAAGTCTCAATGTCTTTGTTTCTTGAATACAACAAAACATAATGTAAGGTCACCCGGGCCCAGGCTCAGAAATAGATGAAGAAGAAAGGTCACCCGGGCCCAGGCTCGAAACCTCTACAAGTGAAGAAGCAAGGAGTGAGTACTAAACAACACGATACTCAGCAAGAAACTTACTGAACAAGGCAAAACTAAGCTAGAATACGAGTACTCCTATCATCCTAACCGAACCGCCTCAACTACACATGCATAGAAGTCAGTCCAACCTAAAAGTTTTACAATACGCAATTCACAAGGTTTACCAATTACAGTTCAATCGTCACAATTCACCAACCAACACGTATCAAATATGTCATTCACAATTATCAAGTAGATTAATCACAAGTATCACGAATAACATTCACTAGTATCATGATCATCAAGCACAATTATCATGTACATTGAGTACAAATATCAAGATTATGTCACAAACCAAAGTACACCCTAGACGTGGCATGACATATAAGATCTCGGAAGGCCCTACACAAGTCACTTGACATACATATACCCATTGTAATAGATAAAAGTAAAGAGTCTCATACGAATAAAATAGTTTGACATTAAAAGCGAAAATCTCTCATAGTCATGACAAGCCATCTAGTACATCAAAGAAGTGGTTGGGACTTAACTCGTACACCAAGTACAACATCTGAAAAGTAAAGACATTTGAAAAAAATAAAGGCGACATGGTCCTCGGACTATGAGGACTCACCAATCTTCAAATGTTTAAGTGATCAACTAGCCACGAGTGGGAGGAGAGGAAGCGTCACACCCTACATTAGTGAAACAATGAAGGCACAAATATGCATTAGTACATGGAATGTACTATGTATGAGAGATATGCATAAAAACATGAAAAATGATAATAAGGGGACATAATCGAAAACATAGTAGAAGCCTTTAAAAAACATCATAAAACTTGAACATGGTCAATGCATCTTAAATCATAAGGAAAGCTTCATAAAATATTTTAAGAACAACTTAGTGGATTTTGTAGGATATTTACTATTAACCGACATAGACCACGTGAGCTATAACGTAGAATCCAGTGTCTTGCCACCGAAAATAGATATCCTTACTTGCCAAGACAAGGACCTTAACTTCTATCTAGGTGGATCCCTCTAGCTATGTCACTTAAGACAACCTATGGGGTCATGTAGTTAGGGACAAGAAGATTTCTACTCGACCTCTCCTAACAGGAGAGCCTTCATCTCAATATCCTCTCGGTGCTAAGTAAAATCTCAACAGAATCAGTCATAAATATGAACATATCATCATACATGTACAAACACAATTATGTCACTAATCCAAACTAAAAACATCATATAATAGGTCCTTAAATCTTGAATCATGAATATGTGAGAAAACCTTTCAACAAATCATGATCCCTTAATGTGAGAAAACATTTCACAATTTAGTTTATGCTAATCTTAAAGCAACCTAGATCATAAGACATTTCTTTTCATAAATCATGCATATCGTTCATGAAAACATCATCATAGATTCATAATTCCTTCATAAATGCACAACCTTCTAGGGTTCATAGTCAAAATAATGTATCATGCATGAGTTCATATGGAATTGATTTAAAAGAATGTAATTAAGTCAAAACTTTCATAATAAGATCAAAATCATACAATATAATCCATACAAATAGAACCCATGAGGAATTGAATGAAAACCTAACCAATTTTATTGAAATTGAATTGGAGAATTGGAGCAATCTTTGGGAATCAATGGGTGAATGGAACCCATTGATGAACTCCCACATACCTTATTTTTGAAGCCCAAAACAATGGTGAAAAAGGAGACTTGATTTGAAAACCCTAGCTTCTTCTTCCTTGATCTTGTTAGAGAAAAGTTGAGAGAATTTTGGGGATTTTGGGAGAATGAAAGAGAATAGGTAGATTTTAGGATTTAAATCAGTTATACGGTCTATTTATAGGTTAAAATGATGTAGTATAGGTATTAGGTACATAGGAAAATACCCAAATACCCTTTAAAATAATTGTCGTACAGACCCTACAGTTTGTAGAAATTTCTACGGACCGTACTGGTCAACCATAGGTTGAGTAAGTGGTGCCTAAAATCTTGGGTAAATCTTACGACACACTTCTACGGACCGTCAAACTTCCTACGGTCTGTAGTCCCCATCCGTAGAGCTCAACTTTTAACTCAAAATTTTACCAAGTATGGACCACTTCTACATGTGTTTCCTACGACCCGTAAAATACCCTACGATCCGTCATTTCCTTCCGTAGAACTGAGGTCTCAAGTCAAATACTCTGATTTTCCTACGGATCATTCCTACGACTCATCAAACTTTCTACGACTCGTTCTATCAAGTCGTGGGTCAAACATCAGGTTTTTAATTTTCCCAACTCAACTTTGGGCTCTATGGTTCCATTCATACGATCTGTAGGACTTCCTACGGTTTGTAGGTCTATCTCATAGACCACTATTTCAACAAAAAATTTGCAACTTTCTCCTTTACTTGACTTTCCAACTTCCAAGGTGTTACCATATTTTCCCCTTGAGGACATTCATACTCGAATGGAACTTGAGCTAACATGAATAGAGTAGGAAAGAAACTAACAACCCAACATGAATGAAAATTTCATCAAAATGCACATAAATATGGAGAATCACTCCAAGCTAAATCATAACATCAAAATCAAGTTTTCATGAACATGCATGCATATGGAAACATGAGAAATGACTAAAATGCATGAATTCAATAGAATGAACCATGAGGAGCTAATACCTCAAGCTAGAATAAGAGCGGAGGGAAGATGAAGATATAAGGAAATCATATCGGCTTCGACCTCCTAGGTAGCACCCTTAATTAAATGTTTGCTCCAAAGAACCTTCACAGAAGCAACCTCTTTGTTTCTCAACTTCCAAACTTGCCGGTCTGGAATCTCAACGGGAACCTCTTCATAGGAAAGATCTTCTTTAATTCCCAAACCTTCTAAAGAAACAATGGATGTTAGATCTCCAACACACTTCTTCAACAAGAAGACATGGAATATCGGATGTACCGATGCTAAATCATTAGGAAACTCAAGATCATAGGCAACCTTGCAAATATGCCTCAAAATTTGATATGGGCCCACATATCGGGAACTAAGCTTCCCTTTCTTTCTAAATCTCATTACACCCTTCATGGGTGAAATCTTCAAGTAGACCCAATCATCAACATCAAATTCTAGTTCTCTTCTTCTAATATTGAATATGACTTTTGTCAACTTTGAGTTGTTTTCCACCTTTCGTGAATCAATTTAACCTTTTCCATAGCCTCATGCACCAACTAGGGCCCTATCAAAGCAACCTCACCAACTTCAAACCAACCTATATGACACTTACACCTCCTACCATAAAGAGCTTCAAACGGTACCATCACAATGCTAAAATGATAGCTATTACTATAAGTGAATTCGATTCAAGGCAAACTGTCATCCCAATTTCCCTTGAAATAAATCATAAACACTCTTGACATGTCTTCCAAAGTCTGAATGGTACACTCGGCTTGCCATCGGTCTGAGGATGAAGAGTCGTGCTAATTTTCACTTGAGTAACAAGACCTTTCTGAAATGACTTCCAAAACTCATATGTAAACTAAGTACCTCGATTGGAGATAATGGACAGCGGAATGCCATGCAACCTTAATATTTTCCGAATGTAAAGCTTGGCATAGTCTTCCAATGAGAATGAAGTCTTAACGAAAGGAAGTGAGTCGATTTTATCATTTGGTCCACAATAACCCAAATAAAATCAAGCTGCCAATGAGTGTGGGGTAAACTCGTAATAAAGTCCATATTCAAATCTTTCCACTTCCATGTAGGGATACAACTGTTTTGGACCAAAACACCTGGTTTCTGATGCTCGACATTCACTTGTTGACAATTCAGTCACTTAGCCACAAATTCTTCAATATATCCCGCAAATCACAATACATATTGGTGGCTCATGAGTGAATAGAATACCGAGAATGGTGAGCTTATGTGAGAATCTTATTTCTCAACTCATCAGCATTCAGTACACATAACCGACCTTGGTATATATCGAAGGATACCATTTTCCCTTGGGAGAAAGCCAATGAATTTTTCAGAAACTGACTTCTTTAAGTAAACTAATAGAGGATCAAGATCTTGCTAAGCCTTCACATCTGATACAAAATATGATTCCGAACCATTATGGACAACTACACTACCTTCATTAGAATGAACCAAACAAACACACAATCGGGCCAACCTATGAACATCACAAACTAATTCCTTCTTATCATCCCCAACATGAGCATTACTTCCCATTGACATTCGACTAAGAGCATCCTCCACCACATTCGCCTTTCCGAGGTGATATAGGATACTTATGTCATAATTCTTCAATAACTCAAGAAACCTCCTTTGGTGAAGATTCAATCCGAGTGAACACATATTTCAAACTCGTGTGATCAGTAAACACATCTACATGAACACCGTACAAGTAATGCCTCCAAATCATTAGAGCAAACACCACGACCGCTAACTCTAAATCATGAGTTGGATAAAAAAAATCATGCACCTTTAATTTCCTTGAGGTATAAGCAGTTACTTTCCCATGTTGTATCAAAACACAATCGAGACCAATTCGTGAAGCATCACAATAAACACAAAACCATCCGATCATATCGGTAATGTCAAAATAGGGTCTGAAGTGAGTCTATCCTTTAACTCTTGAAAACACTTCTCACAAGTTTTTGACCACAAGAATTTTACCTTATTTTTAGTCAACGTTATCAAAGGTGAAATAATAGAGGAAAAACCTTCCACAAATCTTCTATAGTAACCGGCCAAACTGAAGAAACTCCATATATCCGAAGAGGACAGAGGTATAGGTTAATTCTTAACCACTTCAGTTTTCTTAGGATCGACTTGAGTTCCTTCACCGGAGACAATATGGCCAAGGAAAGAAATAAACCTCAATCAATACTCACATTTTCTAAACTTAGCATACGATTCCCTATCTTTGAGAATTTGCAACACAATCGTCAAATGTCTCACATGTTCATCCTCACTCCGTGAGTAAATCAAAATATCATCGATAAACACAATCACAAACATACAAAAATATTGCTTGAAGACCCTATTTATCAAGCCCATGAACATCGTTGAGACATTGGTCAAGCCAAATGACATTAATTAAAAATCATAATGACCATACTAAGTTCGAAATTCCTTTTTTGGAATGTCATTGTCACGCCCCGAGCCTACACCCTGGACGTGGCCGGCACTCGAAGACCATTGCTGGCCTCCAAGCGAACCCTTGGCCTGGCTTTCTTAACTCAGCGGAAACTTAACTCAACAGCATAACTCAATGCAATGAAAGGTTTTAAAACAACCCAGTTGATAAAATCTGGCCAAAAAGGCAACTCGAGTCTCAAAATAGAACATTTACGTATATACATGCATGAGAGACTCAAGACTAACTGACTGACTATCTATGAAGCCTCTATAATACTGAGATGGATGTTGGGACAGACCCCGCAACATCCTAATAAAGCAAAACTAAGAGAACAAAATAACCGAGTCCTCCGAAAATCAAGGAGGCTCACCACTGACTCTGAAGTGCTCAGCTGGATCAACGGCATGCTGGATGCTGATTCTGGGTACCTGCGTCTGCATCATCATAAGATGCAGGCTAACTGGCATCAGTACATGGAATGTACGAGTATGCGAGCTGGAAAGCTAAACCACAACTTAAGCTTGAAAGGAATACAAGAGAACACTTACCTTGGCTCTGTTCAACTCATGAATAACTGAACTCAATATATAAAGCAATAAGACACATGCAATATATAAAGCTTGAAAACTATTTAAAACATGACGTCAACATTATATTTATAATATCATAAAATACCATGCTTCCTCTCAAAGTCTACTTGTGCAATGCATGAATGAAGTCCCATACCCCCATTCATACTAAGCAGAACCCCTCGAGGAACCATGCAATTTTCTACTGTGGGAGTTTCTCTAACCGATAACCACCACTAGGAAACTGAGTGGTGATACAACATTTTACCTCACGTTGCCCGAGGACCATCCTATACCTTGCCGTGATATAGGAAGCTAACTATGCTAAGTGGATCCACTAGCTAAACTTACAGAATCAACTAAAAAGTATGACCCGTTAACTCCCATGTTGGCTTATGGTTCTTATGGAGAGTTGAGTTAATATGAACTCAAGTCCCCAACTCGGTGCTCAAGACTACTCCCAAAAATACTTTAGCTCATAAGTGTTTTAAATACATCTTTCTTTAATTTGAGATAATTACTCAAAGCTTAGCCCAAAGGCTCTTTTGGAAAACATAGTTCCTTTCTTACTCAAATATAAAAACATTTATAAACTTCTTGGGAATACTTAGTTCCCTAACAGCTTTTGAGAAATGAACTCAACTTTATGCTCTTGACTTAACTTGAAACTCTATACTCTTTACTTGACTTGAAACTCTATGCCCTTTACTTGGCTTGAAACTCTACGCTCTTTACTTGGCTTGAAACTCTATGCCCTTTACTGGGCTTGAGACTTGAGCCTTACATGAAGTTAAAACGTTCAATAAAGACTCTAGAACAACTTTGAAAACTTGCTGGACTTACTTCTTAACTTCACTTGAATTTGATCCTAACTCGCCTTGAATTGAATTATGGACTCAAGGTATATGATCTCATGTTTACGAACGAGTTCTTGACGTTTAGACGTACTTTGAAGTGTTGGAAACAACTATGAAACATAGGTACAATACCATGGAACATGCATGAGAAAGTATGAAAAGAAAGGGGAAACTTGGCGTCCTTGGCGCTCTGCAAGGCGCGGAGCGCCAGCCCTCGAAGTTCAGAAGGGGAATGCTGGCGCTCTACTAGGCGCACCGCCCTAAGGGCTGGACTTCAGAGTCCCTTTTGGGCGAGCTGGCAGGCGCGACGCGCCAGCCCCTTCCCCAGAAAATCTGGCTTTTCTCCCTCTTTTCTCCAACTCTAAACCTTCTAAACTTCAAGGTTTCCAGCCCCAAACACTTAGAATCATAAACCCCTCAACATTCAATAGATTTCAACTCAACAACACAACCGGTAACATGTCCCAAATCAACAAGGGACCTCAACAACACAAACAACATCAACAACACAACCAACAACTTCAATCAACACTACCAAGCTTTTCTCAATAATAAAATGAGTTTGGTGTGTGGGGGAAAGAATCAACCCAACACTATGAACTCACATACCTAGTAGGGATCACCCCCGACGATATCCACGACGATCTTGACGGATTGATTCCTCTTCTCCTTCTCTTTCTCCTCTTCTTTCTCTCTTCTCTCAAAAGCCCTAACTTTCACTCTTTTAAAAAATGGGCAAAAACTGATCTAAAATATCAGTCTAATACACTAATATAACCAAAAGAATTGGTTAGTGAAAAGACCAAAATACCCTTACATTTTCTGGACGGATTTCCCTGCCAACTGCCCAACTTCCAAAGGGCATATCTCACTCATACGAACTCGGAATCGAGCAAACTCGATGGCGTTGGAAAGATCATTCCACGAGCTTCACAAAAATAACTGGAACTATACCTAACTCATCCTGAGCTAGGAGTTATGACTGTTCAAAGTTGGCCAAAAACTCGCTTTCTCCCATACTTAACCAAATTTCCAGATTTTGAATTCTTTCCAAAAATGACTAATTTCAAATTTCAAGCCTCTTCATCGGTATCTCAAATTTCCGGATGTTACAATCATTCTCCTTCACCCTAAATTGGTGATAGCCCGACGGAAGGTTAATCTTTGAGAATTAACTGGCTCCTTGAACTTGATCAAACAAATCATCTATACTTGGAATATGATACTTATTCTTAATGGTAATGTAACGACCCGTGAGCACCCCCTAGTCGTTACCGGCGTATTCGACCTCGAAGAGGTCTTATACAAGCCCTTAGCATTCATCATGGCATATATCATAGAATAAAATCATGGGAAAATTATTAAATCTTTTACTATGGAAGTTCAACTTCACTTCATATACGAAGAATAGAATCTAACTTCATCACAATGTACCATCTAGACATAGAAGTATCGAAAATGGGACTTATCCCTTACATCAATAAGAAGTCTTGAAATAGAAAAGTACAACAATGTCTTTCAACACAAGCAAAGGACTAAACATAGAAGCTAGATCATAGGGTTTTGTCCTCGGACTTGAGGACTCACCAACTTGGGGAAGCAACTCCAAGTGTCTTGAGAAGT